>CM055816.1:82035300-82050691 GCA_029582265.1 Zoroaster sp. YZ-2022
CTGTTATTTAGGGCCTACTGAATTTTATTGACAACGCAGTGAACCGGAGAAAACATAAAACGGCCGGCAGCGACCTTTGATGTATCATTAAAAAGGACTATCATATACAACATTAGGCCTATTGTGAAATGGTAATTTCAATATTCTGAAACCCTTGATGGCAGAGAACAAAATGAGAATGTGTGGAATTTATCCTCACCGATATAATTATAAATGGGCCATTAAGGCGAGGAAAGGAGTTTTTGTCCTAAGGGCCTCCTTATTTAAATATTCTTGGACGCCATTGAAATTAGATTTTGCTATATTTTCCTCTGATCCGCGCGTCGGCATTTTTTTAAATTTTATTTATTTATTTTTTATTTATTGTGCTATGAAACGATGTCCCAAAAAGTTGGTCCCTGCGTATAACATGTATAACGTATTTCCCTGTTGGTGGCCTATGACCAGAAACCGGATACTTTGTTGGCCTAATTGTTTATACCGCTAGACAACAGGTGGTTGCTAGCTTTGGAAGATCACCTCATTAACATTCATAATCGTGCTGGAGTTGGTGGTGGAGTATATAGCCTGATTGGTTAGTCCTTATCTCTTCAGTGCTTCTTTCAGCACGTATGCCAAGTGGGTAGGCATAAATCGAGTACTTACTGGCCCTTCTTATCCAAGTTGTCCTGTAATGATTGAGTACCAGGCTAACTATTAAGTGTCTTGGTACTAGAACACTGGTGTCTATAGATCACTCCACTTCAAACTAGTTGATACATAATTATTTGTACATGTATGGAATATTTGTGTTCATTTTGTATATCGCACTCAATTAATTTGTATTGCAAAAGGGCAACATGCTGAATGAATGGAGATCCTTGCAACAAGACTTACCATTGAGTTTTGTTGTGTAATATGATGAATACTGTCATAATACAATTTTGATATTTCTTTTATTGTAAGGTATTTTTATCAGTTGAACTAACATAATGGGTTCACTTGGTAATCGGCTCACTTATAGCATTGTGATTGTATCATATTATTTATATCAGCAGTTTTTTTTTTCTGGCATGGTCATCAAGGAAGCCTATTTACATTCTGTACTGCTGGATATATGTAAAAACCATTATAGCTACAATAGGGAAACTGTATATCTTGTTGCTATATATTGTGTAAGTTTCATACAGCTGAGAATATTGGCAAGGGGCCAAATTAAGTCAGTCCAATTGAGCGAGCTGAAGGCATGGAGTCCTAATTAAGGATATTCAGTCACGCGTAGTACGTACATGTACGCACAAACTGTTGCGGGTACCAGTCAACAGTTGAAAGTAAGCCTCGATTATCAGGATATATCGCCTGCTCTGGGCTGCGAAATTTCTAAACCTGGCACTCAAATGTTCCAATAACCACAAATGTTCCCACCCGCAAAAAAAACATCAACCTGATCACCAATTAGTATGAGCTACATGGTGAGAACGTTCAAAATCGTAAGTGCTTGATATATAATGAATGTGACATCAATACTGAATTACTAATTAATTGTTCTTTCAATTACAACATTGGTTTCCCTTGGTTACCGGTTCGCTAATAGCATTGTGATTATTTCATATGATTTATATTAGCAGTTTATTACTGCATAGTCGTCACGCAAGACTAGCGTTCCAAGAAGCTCCATTACTGGAATTAAAAATGAATTAGTCTATTTACATTATGTACTGCTGGTGATGTGAAAACCATTATGGCTACAATAAGAAAAATCTATATATTGTTGCTGTATATTGTGTAAGACTTCATATTAATTCAGTCCAACGGAGCGAGGTGACAGCATGGAGTCTTAAGGACTTACTGTGGCGGGTACTGGTGAAAGTATCTGACGAGTGAAAGTAAGACTCGATCATCAGGATATATCGCCTTTTTATAGAGAATTTAGCTGGTGACAAACGTGGTGTTCTTATGAAAACCGAATTTGGTATTATTTTGTAAAAAGTATAATCCTTCAGTTCGGTACGGTTTCAAAAACGACTTCCAGTGACTTATTGGATACCGACAAATCAGCCAAGCCTATTTTAAGATGCATGGCAATAACAATACATACCTTACAAACTTGAATATTTTGACATTTATTATCTGCTGATGATTGAGAAATAATTGTATTAACTTTAAAAGTTAACTTTAAGTACATTGGCTTGTACCTCAGTAACATCTGGCATCCCCTACTTACGACTAACGGATCCTCTGCATCCATGGTTGACGTTTCACTGAGTCTCATCGAGTCGTCTGCATGGAATACACCGATCAACTTGGTCACATAACGCGTCAGCTTTATACATGTGTAAAGACAGCTCTAGACAGCTCAAAATCACCGAAATAATTTTGCCTTGAAGTTGATAATTATTCAGCTTTGTGTGATTTGGCAGACGAGTACGACTATGCTTCTGGAAGGGGCGATCGTGTTAATGTTATGCTTCGGAAAGGGTAAGTTGTGGATTTCTGTTAAACATAACTTCGGTCACATTTATATAAAATTCAGTAATAACCTCTCGACCACCGAGTTTACCTGATGACGATTGGCCGGCTAGAATCCTATACAGCAGCGGGTTCGAGGGCTCAGCGCAACACTGCCTCATCTCCATTTCGACAATTTTGAGAAAATCGCATTTAAAGAATTTTGGCAATCTCAAATGGCTCATAACAAAAGTGAAGAATTAATAATTAAGCTAAATCTTACTTTTGTATTTTCTTTTAGTCATATATTTTGTAAAATTGCATAAATTTATCTTCGCAAGTAGCTTAATTACTAAATGTCCCACTTGAGTCTGTGTCGCACTAGCAACTTAGGCCTTTTTGAGATAAGGCTATGTTTCACTGGTCTGTAGCTGCATTGTGGTTGGAGATGGAGATAAGGCTTTGTTGTTACTGGAAAGCGGACATTTTCCTGAAAAATTTGATACCCAAATCTCATTTTGGCCAAAAATGGAGATGAGGCAGTGTTGCGCTGAGCCCTCGATATATAGGTTAGTGAAATTCTTGCATTGGGAGATAAACAATTGATTAAATTTTTGCCCTACAGTGACGTGGTCGAGAGGTTAAGACGTCTGCACTAGTAATGGGGATGTTAGACCCATAATTCAAATTCCTTGTTTCTGTACAAAACTTTGATTGAAAGGGCAAAAAATATCAAACTTAATAATGAAAGGGTTCAAAAGTTACAGATTTTTAAGTAATTAATATTCGGGGTCCTTACTGAAAAAATGAAATGGAACTGTTAGTCTGTGGGCTGGAGGGGTCCACCGTGTAACCCCCATAACCCACCACCACCGATATTTGTTTTGTTCCTTTGGATGTCGTAAACACGAAAAAAGATGTTAACATTGAGCATTTTTGGTTGCACTATCTGTTCTGGTCACTATAATGGCCAATTAACTTTATAATAAGCTTATGCTGATAATTCTTAGCACTAGGGGTGGAAGAAGATCAAACATCTCGCCATTACCCCATCATGCTAATATCATGTAACTTGGTACGATTAATGTTCAGTCATATGTTGTCATGACGACGTCATCGGTTCTTATGAAAACAACCGCTAGAGGGCGCTATAATTGCGGGTATTTTATGCATATTTTAATTATTGGGATTTTCAGAAAATATCTCATTATAGGCCTAAGTCATTTAGTTTTTATAGTTGCCACCAAGAACAAAAAATATTAATTTATGTATTTAATGGGTTTGTCTATGTGTAATGTGTTAACGTAGAAGTTTTTTTGGATTTTATATCCCTGGGGGAACTTCTTTAGCCCCCATGGTATTAAGCTTAGTTGGACATCCATGTCACTACATATCGAATAATCCTTTATTTCTTGAACATACTTTGACCTACATTAATCAAACTTGGCACAAAATATGTTCATTCACATGTCGCTGTATTTGGATGCATATCATGCGCAGATGAATTATTGGATACAATCATTTCATATTTTTAGCCATTGTAGTACATACATACATATCAGCATTTATATAAAGCGCCCTTTTCCCTTAAGTTTCAAAGCGCTTGCAGAAGATGCGACAAAGTTCAACTTAAAGATGTTCCAGAAGTACACAAAAAACAAAATGCAAAAAAAAAATCAAATATTACGATATAAATGAGTCTCAAGCAGTTATGACTATGGGGATAAAGTATCATTAAGTTTTACTTGACAAGGATGTGTCAACCGTAATGTAAAGAAAAACGAAAGATACATTTGAAAATATTTTGTTAAGGGGTTTCTGAGGCTCATTGTTTAAACCCCTATCAGATCTGTTGCAACCGCTGATCTGCAGGCAGAGAGTTTAATACAAATAGCTGTGAGTATAGTAGAGGGTGGATAAATAAATAGGGAACACAATGGATATGAGACAAACATATAAAACAAAAACAGGTAACTCAATATATGTATATATATATATATATATATATATATATATATATATATATATATATATGTGTGTGTGTGTGTGTGTGTGTGTGTGTGTGCACAGGCGTAGCATACACTATGTGGACTTCGGAAGAAAGGATGTCCACATAGTGTAGGAACTCTGTGCACTGTGTGGACTTACACACGTCCACACAGTGTTTTTGGACTTTGGAAAAGTACGAATATCTCTGAAATTAGTGATTTGTCTAGGCAGGTTCTTTGACTTAAATCGAAGGATATTATTAAAAGGGAAAAATAGAACGAAAACCGCTCAAAAAACACTCTTCTGTGTGAAATGGGAACGATTTTAAGAAATTACTGTGCTTAAGTACATGAGAACAAAGGAATGTCCACATAGTGATAGCAACAACGGTCTTCGTGTGTGTGTGTGTGTGTGTGTGTGTGTGTGTGTGAGCGCATTCAAACCGGGGACGTATAACAAAAGGGACAATGGTCCCCGGTTGCTCTCACAATGGAGAACAATCCGTCCCCGTATTTTTGGACAAAGGAATTTGACAAAGGAAGTCCCCGAATGCCGGTGTTTACACACGTGTGTGTGTGTGTGTGTGTGTGTATGTGTGAACGTACACACCATTCGTTGTGGGGTCCAAAACACAATAGAACAATTGGACCCCACAAGGTAACTATAGAAAATCTTGTACCCCACAGGAGAATTATAAGGAAAAGGGATAATAGAACGAACAAAGGAATACCCCACAAATCAATGTGCGTGAGGGTGTGTGTGCGTGTGTGTGTGTGTGGGCTTACACTGCAAACTGTCCGAGGACATTATAACAAAGGGAATAATAGGTCCTCGGACGGCGGTTCTTTGTTCTTCGTTGTCCTCGGAAAACGGCGTGTACAAAACCAATGGAGATTGCTTCAAAAAGTTTGAGTCCAAACAATAGAGGGTCCTCAGACGTCTTGAAGTTCACGACTATGTGTGTGTGTGTGTGTCTGTACAGGATATCTAAAAAAAGTTCTCTACAAATTCGGATGAAATTTGCTGAATATGTTGAGTTTGCTCCATAGATGTTGATAAAGATCCGATTTCAGGAAAGCATATTTTAGGCCCATATCTATAGCGGATCAGTGAGCAAATAAATAGAACCGATAGGGGGAGCACTAGTGACCTATTTACTTATAATGTAATGTTTTCATCAAGTTTCAAGAATCGTTGGTGGCTCAGCGGGTTAGATGTACTGCTGTCACGTCGGTTCAAATTCTGGACATTTCTATATTTTTTTAATTTTGTTTTTTACAAAATGTATCTACGTGTACAGCATAAATAAATCGAGTAATTGACGACTTTCTCTGAAAAAAGCTGTACTTCGTGGAGTATTGCGCTCTAAGAATGCTTTTCTAGTGTTTCCTATACTTTAACGTTTTCGCTGCGGAGCTGCAGCAGTCGTCGATGATGAAAATCGTTTCATCCCCTAATAGTATCAAAAATCTAGTATTTTTAACCAAAAAAAAAATTCAATTGATCCCTACTTCTCGTTTCATAATTATCTTACATTAAATGTATGCTAAAAGGTTACTTATGATGAATATTCATAACTTCACAGTGACCTCACAGCTGGCTCCATGCTCACCTATACCGGGAGCGAGTGAATGTATAAATGGCGGAACATGCCAAGACAACATGATGTGCATATGCCCACCTGAATTCACTGGTGCTTACTGTGAAATGCCATGTAAGTATAGCCAATCACCTGGGAAAACTAAAAAGTCCTAATTGTCACACATGAAAAACTGTCAGAGATGGGTCGTCTGTCGTTTCTTTTTGGTTCCTTTTCAACCAAAAGCACTTCATGGTTATTGATATTTTGAAAACGATATATACATTGCCAACGTTGATAAATGTACGGCTCTTTCCATTTTCATCCATGTACATGGTTATAAACATCTTCCTTTTGACCTTGACAGATGGTGCATATATGATCACCCCTACTCTTTAGATCCAGTAAACAAACATTCATTTTTTAAATAATTTAATTCACTTTACTATAGGTTTTCCCGGCCAATTTCAACAAAAAATCATTCAATTTCATCAACACGCTTTCAAATTCACGCGATTTTGATAATTCAATCCAACTTGGGTTTCTCTTTCGATATTATTGCATTCAATTTCTTGTTCGTGCACACATGATTTCTTTCTTTTCATTCTATTTTGTTTATAGGCATTCAAAACTACAAGATGACCATTCTTATGTTGAATATCTACCACATTTTCGCAATAGGTGCAATCAAATTCAGAGTCATCGAAGCGCACCAGCCTGTTGCTGCTGGCTTTGACGAAATTGAATGAACTTAGCGACCATTTGAAATTGAATGATCTTATTTGTCGAGTGAATGCTCAAGTGTTGAAATTGAATGATCTTATTTGTTGAGTGAATGTTCAAGTGTTGAAATTGAATGATCTTATTTGTCGAGTGAATGCTCAGGTGTTGAAATTGAATGACTCTTTTTAACTGTTGAATGCTGATGTAGCTGAGCATTTATTTTCAAACGAAATTGAATGAGCCGGGTATCAAATTGAATGATTTTTTTCCGAAATTTGCCGGGAAAACCTATAAAATGATACCACCTCAGACAGAAATATATGTTTCATACCGTCACCAACTGTATCATCTGAATCTGTGATCACTTTATTTTCGAGAATACCAATAGTGCCTTTAAGAACATACGTTAATTTCATCCCTCTAGAATTATTTCATTATAATAAACATGTGAAAGTTTTATTACAATTTACATGTTGTTTTTAAAGGTTTGACAAAACGTTGCTGGGAGGGATATTTTTTAATCCAACTAAATGAATTCATATAAGATTAAAGCAGTTTAGACGGAACCATTTTTAGGAGGATTAATACATGTATCAACTTAACAGCACGTAAATGTTTACATTAATAATTTATTTATTTGATAATCTGGTAAAAACAAATGTTGTAACCTTCCCTTTAAGCGTTAGATCGAATCTTAGTCTGTTAATTTCTATCGAGATTATGGGTAAACTGAAAGGACACAAAATTTGGTGTTTATGTT
Source organism: Zoroaster sp. YZ-2022 (assembly GCA_029582265.1). Taxonomy (NCBI): domain Eukaryota; kingdom Metazoa; phylum Echinodermata; class Asteroidea; order Forcipulatida; family Zoroasteridae; genus Zoroaster; species Zoroaster sp. YZ-2022. The sequence continues at coordinate 82,042,779 of CM055816.1, forward strand.
AAATTACAAACACTAGTTGTTCGGGTTAACTTCCGGTTCAATCAAGTGAGCAGTTGATGACGTCATAATGATATTTTGGAAAATGTCTGGCGTCTTTTATCGTGAAAATATCAATTTCATCTTCAAAATATATCTACATTTTGTGTTAGAATGTTTTGAAATTGAATTTCCTGTTTGGATCGGAAGTAAATGTCACATCAGGTCAGTTGAAATGCACATAATCTGAAACAATAATACTTCCTCATGATCATGAAAAGTAACGTTAAGTACCTACTTTAGTTCAGGAGATATTAGTTTTCATAATACATAATTAAAATTACATATAATTTGCTATAGTGAACAAATAACTTCCGGTTTAGTCCTGTGACTGAATTTATATTTATCACGAAAGTAATACATTGGATGTCTTTTATCAATTTGATGAAATTCTGTTCGTTAATTTATGAGATATGAAAATATTCCCTTTTAAATATTGCCGTTAGGGGCAATCTGATCTGTGATGACGTCGTAAAACATGTGTTTTTAAATATAAGATGTTTCTAGTCACTTTATTCACATAAGTTATATTCAATTTTCTTATCACATTGGCTGCAGACTGTATAATAGTGCTGCAGAATATTTGTTTTTCTGTTGAACTTCCGGTTTCAACCGGGAGAAAAAGTAAAAAATGTGTACTAAATATCACATTAATTCGAGGTTTGTACGATGATTCAAAGATTGTTAATTTATCTGATGTGGTTCATGAGATATGAGTTTTTAAAATATTAAACCTCCATTTGATGTAATTCGATATCTGATGACGTCATCATGACGTCTCAACTTCATTATGACATTAAAATATTTACGTTACTGTCAACGTAAAAGTATTTGTTAACTTATAAGTTAATCAGAACTTTGCAAATAATGGTTTTCTCTTCTGAAAGGTTTCACAACAAAACTCGCATCCGTGCGATTTGATAAGAGGCTATATGGCTGTACATGAACGTGTAGTTCAGTTCAGCAAAGATTGTGAACATATCTTTTCTAGCTCATGAGATATTATTTTTTGAAATATTAAACTTTGATTTAGTGTAATTCAATAGCTGATGACCTCACCATGATGTCACAGGTTAAGGTCTAAGTATGTGTTAATTTTCTTATAATATTTTTTGGCAACTATGTTTTTGTTGGATAAATCTCACTGAGGAGAAGAAGAAGAAGAAGGAGAAGAAACAGTAAAACAAAAAACAAAAAAATTCAAGGAGGTGTTCGGGTAAATCCCGAAGACCTAATAAATACAGCAATTCAAAACATTTTCTCATGTCGGTTTAAGATTTATTTACTTATCTTTAGTTGTTGATTGGTTGCCGTAAACCAGTGCAAGATCTTGGTCAGCTAAAAAGGGAACACGCGGTCAAAACGTATGTCCCCCCACACACAACCTTTCACAACATCGCATAGAACATCATCACCTTTGAAGACGTTTCATGACCACTCATGTTCACCATACTAGTGTGCTAACATTTCTTTTATTATTTATCAATTCTAAGATGCGTTAATACGTCTAGTGAACGGTGCAGGACCTCACGAGGGAAGGGTCGAAGTGTATCATGAAGGTCAGTGGGGTACCGTGTGTGATGACGATTGGGACATTACAGACTCAAACGTTGCTTGTCGTCAACTGGGCTACCCGAACGCAATTCAGGTCTGGAGTAACGCATACTTTGGTGAAGGCACAGGGCCGATACACTTGGACAATAAACTGTGTTGGTGATGAATCTAGTCTACAGGAATGTCAACATGCAGGCTGGGGTGTGCATAACTGCGGTCACTCCGAGGATTCAAGCATGAAATGTGCCTTCAGTATAAGTAAGTTCATAACAGTTAGCACGTATCACTTTGCAGCCAAAATATAACGGGTGTCTTTATCACCAACCCCGATAAGGTAACCTCGCCGAATCTATTATCGTTTTTATTACAAAATTGCAAACAAATAAATATAGGAATTCAAAATATTTTCTCATGTCGGTTTAAGATTTATTTATTTATCTTTTGTTGTTGATTGGTTGCCATAAACTAGGGGATGATCTTGGTCAGCTAAAAAAGGGAACACGCGGCCAAAAAGTTAGTCTTGGTTCATGACTGTGTTTGTATGTTTTTGATACACGATCCGTCTCTGCACGCCGCGCGAGGGCGCTACACGAATCGCTCTCGTCGAGAGAGCGGTTTGTGTGTGATGGGTGCACCCAACTAAATAAACTCCCATAGTAAACAGTGCTAAATACAAAATATTCAAAAATCATTAAAAAATACTTAGAAGTCCCACAGTTTTTAAAACCAAAAGAAAAAATATTGATCGATGTATAACCTTTTATTTTCTTCTCTATTTACTGTCTAAAGTCCAGGTTTCCAGGGAGTTATTCTCATCCCAATGAAAACCACCCTCTACAGTAGTGAAAACGTCCACATTGAAAAGCAGCCATTTTGGAAAAAGGCCTTACGCTTGAAATCAAATTAGGACCACTTTTTCAGGGCCTAGTGTGTCCAAAATACTCACAGTTGGAAGCCAAGGACCCGCGGGTTATGATAGTGGGCCATTTTTACACAATCCATCAAATGAATGGGCCTCAAATCTTTGTTTTTCAGAAAAATTTGAGGGCATACACTTTATGATAAACAGCTCGGCGCATGAATTCTCACTATTTAGTGGGTGCACCCTTTAAAGAGATGATTTTTTCAATTTGACTTGGGAACACACTAAGGACATCCAGTATATTGCAGAGGTCATGTTTCTGAAAAAAAATTGAAAATATTACTCCACCGCAAAATGCCAGCTTTAAACATACTTGGTTCTGTCTATGATGTTTCTGTGCAGTTTGCAATGGATAACCATGCATTGTGTATGCATTATTGTATTTCTTGGGTGCAATGTTTTTCTTTAAACATTTCTTTAAATAACAATTAGTTTCCTCCTTGAATATTTAAACAATATCTGAGATATTATCTAAAGGCAATTTCAGACAGTTTTACAAAATTAACCTTATTAGGGGCGGATCCAGGTTGACAGAAAATGGGGCCTCATACACAATGAATCATACGCTGAGGGGGCAAATCACGAGCCTTTCTTCACATGATGTGCTGAGAAGAAAATGTAAATTGTTTCATGGTAAACATACCACAAAGAGAATGAAACATCCCCAACCCTGCATACATCCCCCATGTATATACAGGTCCTTGCAAAGAGAGTTGATCAAAAATTGTTGATAAAAACAGATATTTAAAGAGTATATACATTTTTTTCTTCAATGCATGCATTCCTGAACCAGTACTATTTTAGAAACAACTAATTGTAATAGTTTTGTGAATTTTACTAATGCAACACACATGTAACACTAATTAAAGACAACAAATAACAACCAACTTCCAATGATAATGCACTGTGTGAAACACTCAATGGATTAAGCTGCTTAGTAGTTGGTCAATTCATTAAGCCTCACTCTTCCCCAATAAAAAACAACCTTAAATGAGGATGCCCCATTGTGCTCTCCCAAGTTGTGTTTGTGTTTTCCTAAGAAAAACTGGTTTCACTTCATTGTTCAAAACATGCATACTATTAAGTAATGATGAGCACATGCACTGGTGATGTATAAGAAGCTATGTATAATTCACTATGTAGTTAATTCACTACTTGCAATAAGCCATCTGTGAGCATATCAGTTGCAAAATGGGTCTTGTTGGGCGTGGAATCTACAAAAAGAAAAAAGGCTGGTACCAGAAAGAAAATCCATCATTCATCACTCCAAAGTTAGAAGGCAAAGTCAAATATGAATATACGAAGAGAGACTCACCAACTGTCTATATTAGGCCATCATATGAGCAGATGGAGTTAGCTGTCACCAGAGATGTACAGGGATTCTTTTGTACGACACCCAATGCAGAGCCAACAAGAGACGTCATGCTACTTCGGCCCAAAATTGCTGAAAAACTCCAGTTGAAAACTCCAAACCAAGAGCGGAGCACAACTTCAGCAAACAAGTGGAGACAATCACCAGGATGGGAGGGAGAGGTTACCGGTTCGTAAATGTCAATGCTGCTGTTAACTTGGGGGCACAGGGCCGTGCTGGATCACCAACGAGCAAAACCTGAGTGTGATGGTCAACCAGAACTCATGCCGCATGCAGAGGTTCGTCGAGGTTTAGCTGTGTCCGAGATGATGTCCTGCAAAAGTGCAGGTTCCATACAGACAAGACAAAACTGTACACAGAAATTCCTCGAACAGGGAGGGAGACGCACTGCCACTCCCAACATGGCTTTGCAGGTTGGTCTTCACAATACCGGGATAGCAACTGCTGGTGTGAGGAAACTCTTGTCTGCAATGGATACAACTGTTCCTTCAGGAAATGCCCTGCAGAAATTATCAAATAAATGTGGGGAAATTATAACTTTTGAAAATGAACAGGATATGAGCGATAAGAGAAAAATTGTCAAAGACATTCATGAATTGCAAGGTTACAATAGGGAAAGTGCAGTAGCTGTTGAAGTTGATCGACAATATAACAATCTTTAGAACTGCCGCAAGAAGACACTGTTCGTTCCCAGCAACTCAAACAAGGGACATTGTTTGTGAAAATGTGACAACCCAAAAATACATTGTAATGTATAACCATGAGAACAAGCTGTGCAAAAAATGTGACATCAGCAAGAATGAACACAAACATGCAGATAAATGCACAGCCACTCGTCCAGCAAATTTCAACATGGGTGATGAACATGAAGGCGGAATTCAATGTGCAAAAAAAATCTTGAACTGTAAGGAGTCTCTGACAATTAATAGGGTCACCACTGATGCCGACGGTTGTCTGGCAGAGGGTATACAATCATATTATACACATAGCAAGGCAGGTATGGAAATTGAACATTCACTAGACCCCCCTCATCTTAACAGATCACTTTGTGCAGCCGTAAGTCGTGCAAAATTTAGTCCAGATATGTTTCCTGGTAAAACGAGACGGGAAAAGAGTAAACTGCAGGATCGCTTGCTGATGACCTAAGCCATAGGGCACAGGCCGAGGCGGCTGCTATCCTTAAAGAGCACAGGGGGCCCATTCTCAGATTACCACCATGGCCGCCAAAAGCAGCAAGCGCAATTCCCACAATGCTACATGGGCAACCATGGCTGTGCAAAAGAGTATCATACATTTGCCATGGTGGTGCTACATCAACCTATCAATTTCCATACCTGCCTGCTAATGTAAGATCAAAGTTGAAAATGTCATCAAATGATGAACAGACTGTTTTGAAACTACTGGACAAACGAATTGGGAAAAAGCGATGGAGAAAACAAAATATGGAACGAGCACTCAGAAAGCCGAATCTATGAATCATGCTTTGCAATGACAAACCCAAAAGGGACACCTTTTCAAGAAATGGTGACTGTAGAGATCACAGCGCAGTACACTTGGTCAATAATGAAAACGCAAATTCAATAGTAAAAAAATGCGAATCTGCTGGTTGCCCAGTAACTGCTGGCTCACCAGCTGCCAAAGCCCTTGCTGAAATGGAAAAGAAACAGAAATACTACTCTAAAAGGGCCAAGGGAAAACAGTACAAAAAACGTAGGGCACAATGTCGATCAAAACGATTTCATTTGTATTATGCTTCACAGGCGCTGTATAAACGTGGCCAACTAGATCCCAAGCAAAATAATGACAACAGCGACTGGCAAAGAATTCAATATGAACACAATTATTGCAAACAGTTCCCAAACTAATTACAGGCTTTTTGAGTGCTTATTCCATACTTATTTTTCCATCGCTTTTTCCCCAATACCTAGTGTTAGGGTTATGGTTAGGGGTTAGGGTTAGGTTAGGCTTGGACAGAAAAATGGTATGACTGACTTACATGCATGCTAAATTATACAATTCTTATAGGCCCCATGGCCTGCGCAACGTCTTCGTCGTTTGCATCTTTTCTAGAATTATTAACAGATCGCGGTTCAAGAGATAAATGTTCAAAACAAACGCACAATGTATGATGGCACAGGTGACTTACATCACACTCTTCTGGTAAATTAGAGATTCCAGAGTGTGCCATGTAAGCCACTCTGTGCACATGCATCATTGTGCGTTTGTTTGATTCTGGTAATTTGATATTCATTAGTCCATAGTTCTTCCTTTTGAATCCCTGCCAAATGACACACCCCGTAGATTCAAACAAATGTGTCTTCTTGTCGAGAGAACTCTTTATTTTGGCACAAAAAGCCTCCATGTTTACAACTAGCATTAGTAGCAAACCACAGTAAAACTATTGGCTAGAAGTTTTACCTCAGTTACCCATGTACACCAGTAATCAGATCTTATTAAAGTTCATAAATGAAGGACAGAAACTTGTTTAAAAACTTAAAAATAATTAAAACCTGATTTGATATATATAAAAATGAAGAAAAAAGTATTGTTTGTAAACAATAAATGGCAAATATAAACAATTTCAATAGCCGAAAAAGAGCACATGCAGACTATGGTATTAATTTCACAATTCCACATACCTTGCTGTAACAGTACTGTATTCATCCAATAAAGACCTGAAATACAAGGATATTGAATGGGAAAATTTAATGTGTAAAGATTTTTCATTTATTATCAGCCTTACTGATACTGTAAACAAAAGCACACGTTTAAATCCCACCATCAAAACAAACCATGGATGCCGCCATTTTGAATCTATAGGGTGCACCCCACTAAATAAACTCCCATAGTAAACAGTGCTAAATACAGAATACTCAAAAATAATTTTAAAATACTTAGAAGTCCTACAACCAAAAGAAAAAGTATTGATCGATATATAACCTTATTTTCTTCTCTATTTACTGTCTAAAGTCCAGGTTTCCAGGGAGTTATTCTCATCCCAATGAAAACCACCCTCTACAGTAGTGAAAACGTCCACACTGAAAAGCAGCCATTTTGGAAAAAGGCCTTACGCTTGAAATCAAATTAGGACCACTTTTTCAGGGCCTAGTGTGTCCAAAATACTCACAGTTGGAAGCCAAGGACCCCCAGGTTATGATAGTGGGCCATTTTTACACAATCCATCAAATGAATGGGCCTCAAATCTTTGTTTTTCAGAAAAAATTGAGGGCATACACTTTATGATAAACAGCTCGGCGCATGAATTCCTCACTATTTAGTGGGGTGCACCCATAGGTTACTGTGGCGGTACGCGAACCCATGACCTCCTTCTTACGTAATGCAGTTACGTTATCTAGACAGACCGTCTAGATAACTGTTAGAGCATTAGGTATCACAATTTGCATTGGTATATTTTTCGTGTCAAGGATAATACAGTTGATATGATTTACCCATGAAATTGTATGTATTTCCACATTTGAATAATTTAATGTATTGTTCGCAAATTCAAGGTATCAGATGATGCTGCAGTGTTGGGAAGATGATCCAGAGAGTCGACCACCATTTAAGACAATCGGCAATGATCTGAAGAACCTTATGCAGAAAGGAAAGGTACGATATTAAGTATTATATTTCACAGGGAAGGTAAACCATTGTTAACAAAATTGCTTCTACGAGTATGATTATACTCTCTGAATCAAGATTATAAATTAAACAACCAAAATGTGAGCACTTTAGCTTGAGAATAAAAAATGTTGTACCTTCACTTTAATTGAATATTTATGTTATAAATCTGCATTTTGTTGTATACGAAAATCAAACCCGAGCCTAACTCGCCCCGGGGTTTGATAATTGTTTAGGATTTACCTTTTTGGTCACAGCTGTTTTCTTTTATTTACTTTTGTTTGGTCTACAGGAATGTATATCCATCAAAGCCTACAAGGAGACCACTTATGAGGTTACGATCCCAATCGACGGAAATGAAAGAGTTTAGTCATTGATACAGAGTGTACTGAAAACACTGGCGTGTGC
>CM055816.1:82051191-82106897 GCA_029582265.1 Zoroaster sp. YZ-2022
AGACAGGACCCCGGGGTTGGGAGAGGAGTGGGTGTTCACTGAACTGAATCAGTTGTTAACAAGCACAGGGGGTGGAGGGTGGTTGACTTAGGATATAGGAGATCCCTCAGTCTGGGGTGGGTTATGGACTTTGGATATAGAAGACCCTTCAGTCCGTAGTAGTGGTCGCCAAATGTCGGTGATGTAGAAGCCGATGTCCTGTGGCACAGTGTCGTGTTTGACGATCTCGATGGCCTCTCTGATGCGTCTGGGGTGCCATGTGTCGATGGGTGTGATGAGTTGGGCTGCCTGCCAGTCGATTTGGTGGTCCTTGATGTGCGAGTGCTTGACGATGGCGGACTTCTCGAAATCTCCTCTGCGGCTGTGTGCTCGGTGTTCCTTCAATCTGATGGGGAGGTTGCGACCTGTTTCGCCGATGTACACCTTACCACACTCACAGGGGATCCGGTAGACTCCCGCTCTGTTATTTGGGTCCGGTTTGTCCTTGTGGGTGTGTATGAGTATGCTTACTCTCTTCGAATCAAGATATACGTTGAAGGGAAGGTACAACGTTGGTAATGTTGGCAAAACTGCTTTTACGAGTATGCTTACTCTCTTTGAATCAAGATATACATTAAAGGGAAGGTACAACGTTGGTAATGTTGGCAAAACTGCTTCTATGAGTATGCTTACTCTCTCTTTGAATCAAGATATACATTGAAAGGAAGGTACAACATTGGTAATGTTGGCAAAACTGCTTCTGTGAGTATGCTTACTCTCTTTGAATCAAGATATACATTGAAGGGAAGGTACAACATTGGTAATGTTGGCAAAACTGCTTCTGTGAGTATGCTTACTCTCTCTTTGAATCAAGATATACATTGAAAGGAAGGTACAACATTGGTAATGTTGGCAAAACTGCTTCTGTGAGTATGCTTACTCTCTTTGAATCAAGATATACATGGAAGGGAAGGTACAACATTGGTAATGTTGGCCAAACTGCTTCTATGAGTATGCTTACTCTCTTTGAATCAAGATATACATTAAAGGGAAGGTACAACATTGGTAATGTTGGCTAAACTGCTTCTATGCGTATGCTTACTCTCTCTTTGAATCAAGATATACATTGAAGGGAAGGTACATCATTAGTAATGTTGACAACATTGCTGTTACGAGTATGCTTATTCTCTTTGAATCAGGTTTCACCTTATTCGCCTTATTCACGTTACGAAAGCTTAAGTAAGGCTGTTATTCTCACAACCACACTCTGTAGCTTACATGCTGCATGCACCAGCAAGAAGGCCCAATAATCTGATAGTTCCAAAGAAACGTTCATTCCTGACATAAGGAATAAATAAACGGATGTAGCTATTTCCATTAATTTACTTAAAATTCAATGACGTTTGCAAGCGAGGTTGCCCCTGCTAACAGACGCAATTAGGCAGGTTACTATAATGAGCACGTACAGGTACACAACCTCTCGTATTCAGGGATTAAGACATAGTTACGATGGTTACCTCATGAATATTGAGTGAATTACATTGTCTAGTTTCAGGGAAAATATATGTGAAATGCATTCATATTGTTTGTATAAATTCCCATGTGGAATTTAGGAAAGAGTATACTTTCCTTATTAGTTCAAAATGGAAACTATGGAAATTATTTATCGGGAAGATTAATACCATCATTAGTAGGGCTGTGCCGAATAACCGAATTTTTGATCGATGGTTGGAATATCTGGGTTTTTTTCTAGTTCAAATATTCGAAGAAAAAATGCAGCTTCCACATACAAAATAAAGTTTACGTTAAATGTTTTTCTTTTCTTATTGGAGTTTCCATCATTATCCCCCCATCATCCTCTCGTCTACATTTGCAAGCCCATCCTATTCACAATTATATTTGCGTGGTGTAGGTCAGGCTGTGTCAGGCCTTATCTATCGTGTGTGCTCGTTGTATCACGTGGCGCAATTACAATCGACAGCCTTCGAATATCGAATATTCGATCGAAATCAAAATCCGAATATCCGGTTACCAAATTCTTCGAAAACACACAGCCCTAGTCATTAGCAATTTTAACATTACAAGTTTAACATTACAATTCGACCATTTTTGTAATTTTTTTTTATCGTCAACACGCAATATAAGGCCAAACATGTCTCTGGTTTGTGGTCTCCCCTCGCGACAGCTCTGATGCGCGCGTCGGCATTTTTATTTAATTTTTTTTCCTGGCTATGCAACGATGTCCAATTGCAGCCACAATTGGTGGATCGATCGGAATTCTGCCGTTTTAAACGAGCATTTTTTCACATAGGGGTATGAACGTTGTCCGATTTGTAGCCACCATACTTTGTGTATGGGAAATTTGGTCTGGTTCCAATAACCGCGTATACATGTATCACGCATTTCACTGGTTGGAATACAAAATAAATTAAAAAAAGCGCGTCACCGTACCGATTTTGAGGCCGAGGCTTAAATATAATAACAGAGCAACTACAAATATGTATTATAGCCTACTGCCGTCCGTTCTAAATCGTTCCTGTTTGCATTTCTAATATGCGATCTCCTCGAGCCGCACGCACCATTTATTATGCCATGTCGGCATCGTACGCCTCACCATAGAGGTTTATAATAATGCCTTTCGTTTATTTTGATAGGCCTCTTTTATATCTTGTCATTATCATCTCTCTATATGGTATCATTCTACACACATCTTTAACACAAAACTAATAAATGTCAGCACACAATACGCATAATAATAATAATAATATACATAAATCCAAAATAGTATAAATGTCTTAAGGATCTAATAAGTCTCAACAAAATGCATATATACATCATATCTTAGCCATGCCTCTCCATAATATTCCATCAGATGCTTGGACTTTTAGGACATGTAAATCATCAATGGTTTTCAGTGAAACGTTTCTATATTTAAAAGGTCTTTTTGGAGTATACTGAACAAATTTGTGTGAGGCCTTCCTATTCTACCCTTCAGTCTGTTCTCATACCCTGCAGTAAAATGGAGTGCTAATTGTCACCGTCACTCCTTAAAACAATATGACCTATCATTTTCCATCTCGTGTGCTCGACTCGTTCTGACAGGGGACGTAGCTTGCATCTATTGTAGAGAATTTTGTTACCGATGACTCCATCTTAATTAGTAAAATAAAGTGGCATGGTATATACATGGTAATGTGATGATGCCTGCGGCAGTTTATATTTAATACAGGCGACAAGACAGAAAAGCTTACCGCCTGATACGGTCTATATTATTATATAATTATTATTAAGGCGCTGAAAACAGCCGCAGGTAATCTGTTAAAAAGGACATTGGCTTGGACCTACCTGTGTTTTATTGATACTAGAGTTTCCGTCGTGAGGAAGGATCGCTGGAGCATTAACTGCAGATCGCTTATTTTTTGGAATTTTGTTTTTTTCTGATCATTCTAATCAAAAGTAAGATTCAGAATACCTATTTGAAATTATGCTAAACACCAGCACCGATTCGATGGAAGAGAGTGATGGTCAGCCGCCGGCAGCCTCGATGGTTGCCGCATCAGTGTGTGCAACATTGCTCGCTCTCGTGACAATCTCTGGAAATATCCTCGTAATAATTGCCTTCAAAAGAGACAAAAAACTACGACGCAATTACACAAACAGTTTCCTAGTGTCTCTGGCATGTGCTGATTTACTGGTTGGAGGAGTCGTTGTACCATTTTACATGACTCTTAATTTCGTCAATAATGGTTACTGGTACCACGGGAAGGCATCGTGTGATGTTTTTTTGGCACTTGATATTATGGCGTGCACTGCGTCCATTTTACACTTGTGTGTTATTTCTGCTGATCGATACATGGCAATTGTTCATCCCATGACATACCCAGTGAAAATGACTAGGAAGTTGTCTCTAGTCCTCATATGTGCAGTTTGGTGTCTTTCTCTGGGTTTGTCATTGCCGTGGATTTCTTTGTTTGATGAGGAGCCATCCAGAGATGATAACACTTGCGTAACTCCTAACTCAGTACTTTTCAAAATTCTCTCATCCCTCGTTTCGTTCTTCATCCCTACCGCAATAATGATGATACTTTACGCAAAGATGTTCCTCACAGCTCAAGCACATATCAAGAGAGTACAAAGAGGAAGGATGGAGTTCAGTGATGGCGGCCACGAAGCCATGCGTATACACCGAGGTGGTGCCGGCATGTCAAGATCAGAAACTGCCATAAATACTGAGTATAAAGCAGCAAAGACCATAGGTCTTGTGATTGGGGCTTTCTTGATCTGTTGGTTACCTTTCTTCACTGTCAGTCTTATCAGACCCTGGTGCATTGACGATTGCGAAACGATAAACATAGTCTTTACTTGGTTGGGCTTCGTCAACAGCGCTATCAACCCTTTCATATACGCATTCACAAATTCATCTTTTAAGATGGCTTTCATGAACATCTTATGTTGTGGGAGAAACAGAAGGACTAGGACATCGACGAATACAGGAACCAATTTATTTCAGATTGAAGGAACTTTGGCAATGAATTTAGCTCCTTTGCCTCGTGAATACACACTTCCACACAAATATTTTTAAAGCAACGAGACACCACTATGATATTGGTCCAAATTTTATATCAAGGATCAAGCCTCCATCACACATGATGTAATAATGTTAAGCCGTAGAGGTTCAAGCCCTCATAGACCATGTGACATTGCGTGACCTTTAGAGTACCAGGGTGATTTCCCGCCGGGCAAAAGTGTGTGCATTTCTATGCAGAGTTCGTACATCCACAAATCTTACACGGCAACGGCAACTTGATGTAATTCGACAATGGAGCCCGTTTTCTGTAAGATGGCAGCACTGAATTAAGACGGACAAATTATGATTATTGATACTTGTGTAATACCAGATTTGGATGCATTACTTGAGCTGGCCGTTATAGACTCATTTGTAGACTGTAGACGCATATACACATTATGTTGAAGGAGACGGGCTAGCTGAGGTTGAATCTTTGGGCTTTTATCATATTTATTTAGTATATTTATTTAATCTTGCAGCTATTACCGTAGTCTCAAGACCATAGAGAAGGAGACCATAGATGGGGGAGAGCAAGAGAAGCAGAGCGAGAAAGCGACAGAGACAAAGGAGAACATTATATACTCTGTAAAAAATGGTGTTTAGAATGGTGTTTAAACGGTGTTTAAATGCTAAACGGCCATCCCCTGTACATGTAACAAAGCTAAACGCGCTTAGCTTTTTGGCACCTGTTCATATGTTTTTCTTAGCATTCAAACACATCGCAGGAAAAAGCACAATCTAAACTTTTGGGCTAAACATGTGAAAAAGTGGGTACAATTAAGTGTTTAGAAATGTGTTTAAATTCTAAACACCATTTTTACAGTGTATATACAGGTATATGTCACTGACATTTAGGTAGCTACATAGTGATTGACATTGGAATAGCAATTGACTGACATAATAGGGCAATTGTTTATTATTACAAGTTAAAGGATTATTGTGTATATGCTAAGTGGACATAATTGTTACATATAATTGAGCTAGGCTATTGACAGGGTGTGTAGCTTATTACACTTGTACTAACTTGACCCCAAGTGAGTTTTCAGATAAAAAATCGTTAATTTTGCCATCTAATCAGAGTTGTAGTTCTCGTATTCGTATTCATGAAGAAGTATACTCGTACGCGTACTCGTTTAAAGCACTGTATATACGCTGTGCTTTTCGAGTGTCTGCGAGAACAATAATAACATTAAAGGGATAATACCGTCATGTTCAGAGCAGACGTTCAACAGGACATGGAATTTCATTATTATGCAGCCATTGTAATAATCTTATCGCGCCCTGGGGGAGTTATTTTCAGTCACTGTGAATTCATCGAAAACTAGGACACCGATTTCACGCATGCCCCTAGTGGAAAGTCCGTTCTGATCGTGACGTCATTGTCCCTTTAATCATCCCACGCAAGAATTTCATCAAATTGCGGTACACGCTGCTGTTTCTCGTGCTCTGTGTATACAGATCTCATGATGTACATCAGTCTATAATGCAAGCTCATAACGGCATCAAATATAGACTAGACATTAGGTGTTTGTCCTATGGACGAACACAAAGCTGTTCCGTTCTTGTTGGACTATGATTGTTATGATGCGACCCTCAACCTAAGTTGTAGGCCTAATCCTGATCTTGAAATTGACCATTGGGTTGAGACCTTAAAGATGCAGTGCCCGATTTTAGGTTGATGTGACGATCAAAAATTAAATTTGACTTAGACCATTTACAAATAAATACAAGAGAAACTATTATTTCATGTACAATCTTGAGTTAAACTCTTTATTCATGAAACTCAGATGAATCATGACATCAACTTCAAATATATTCTTGATAAAGATTCATCTCCAATGGTATTGTCCATAACTTTAAAAACTTTGAAAAACAGCATTTTATGTGTTTTTCCCCAGAAATCGATATAAAAAATCTCGTCACAGGTCATGGAATCGTAGTGTTTGTTTTGAATTAACTCAATGACTGGAAATAATTTCCCACATGAGAAGGTCATATTACCGTTTCTGCTGCATAAAGAAGCCAGTAATTTGCAGTCATCTTTAAATGAAGGATAATGATTCCATACCCTGCTTAAAGTCTGCTCTGATCATGACGATACTTCCCCTTTAATAACTATATCTTACTCGTTCCTAAGAAAATGTTTTTTTTTATGCATATGCATAATAGTGCCGAGGATTTTCACCAACCTATATAATGCCGATGATGTTGGTTCCAGTGTTAGTTGACATGTTATCGCAAAATAAATAAAATTAAAAAGTACAACATTGTTGCTGTCTCTTCTTGTTTTCTGCTGTAAGACATTTAAGTTTGATAAAAACTCTTTCTGGGATGGGCACTTTTAATAAAGAAGAGTAAAATTTCAAGATTTTTTTCAAACTGCAACGGATGTAAATCAAAATTTTCACTGATGTGATCAGATTAAACTGTACAGTTATCTTGTACACCACAATGTCCTGTAAGGAGATGACAAAAATAGTTCCTATTGAAATGTGCCAATTATCCTAAGAAATTATTTTCATTTAGGAAAGTTATTTTTTGTCAATACCAGGTTTTTTCCAGCCCTTTGCTTCCCTTAAAACAGCAGCTTCCACCTTCTGTATGTCTTCTTATGAAGTCCCTGGTTCATCAGGTCGCTTCCGCTGGGGACGATGCTGCCTTTCAACGACTGGAGGTTGAACCTGCAGCAGAAATTATTGGAAAATAATACATTTAGTATTATGTTTTTAATGAACAAATTGTACCACAAACATTTTTCACAAATAGATGTTTATCTGCAAATCTTTACTTAGAAGAACACAGACCAATTCTTGCTTGTTTTACCATGGAGATGATTTTACTTTGTGGACACGCAAGTCAATGACAATTTATGAAAGGTTACTTAAACGAGAAGAACTTTGAAAATGACACAACATTCTCTTTCACTGTCACTTCTGACAAGGAATCAAAGTACATGCAACAAAAAGATTTCACAAATTACCTTTCGGGTTACTGTAATATGCTGGGCGTTGTCCTCACTAACCACGTGCGATTTGATTTCTGAAGTCCCAAATTGTCACGAACCCAGCAAATACGCTCTGCCAAAGTGCCGTCCTGGAGGGTACCGGATGTTGTCCTTCAAGGGGTAGGGCCGACTTGGGTGCCGGCTGTTAGGGATGGAGCCTCGTCGGATGACTCTGTGTCCATAGGGGAGACTGGGGGTCTTTTGGAGTTCAGGGTCTAGTCTGTAAATGAAAAAGAAAGCACACTTCCTTGTTAAAATTTGTAAATTCTAATAGAGTATCCTAAAAGAAAATTACAATGCTATTTTTGTAGATATGTTCGCTGCTCTCCATTTAATGCTATAACGCTGAAAGGAGTTTGTTTGAAACTTTAAATTAAAAACTTAAAATTTGAGTATGTTGATCACAGAATGTTTCTGTCCAAATGAAATTGCTCTGAGTAAATATTGTGATTGAAATTTCTGAATCATGTATAATGCTTAACCTCACATTTGTTCAACAAATACTAGTGTAAACATTAAGTTTACTTTATGTTTCATTAATATTTTGGACTTTTCATGTCAAATAATTGTCCAGAAAGATTTTATTTAATTTGATTGTTATCTGAGAATGGCCTAAAATTTAGGATATGATTGATGACAATGTCAATGGATGGCACTCATCTAAATTTCATTCCATGTCGAGTTTCTTGTTTCCCGTTTCCCCTGCCAACTACAGCTATACAAAACGTTGTACACCATCAACGTTATGTTACATCACTCAAATCTGTGACTATGTTTCTTCATTTGTATCCGTGTACATGGTGACGCGTCCGCAAGGTGCACTTGGTGCGAGTGAAGGTACCAGTTGACTATAGTGCAGGTACGAGTTGGTGAAGGTACGAGTTGGTCCCATACAAATTCATGCCTACTTTGACAACAACAAAATTCCTACACCAAAGATTGGTTTCTCACTAATAGGTTTAGGTCATAATGAGGTCAACTTATACAAAAAAGACCGTTCTTTTAGTACCTACCTTTTCATAGGATAGCGCGTCACTCCTGCAGTTTTAGGAAACAGCTGATGCGTCAAACTCACAGTAGACTTCCTTAGTGTTACAAACCACTGCTTACACGTATAGTGAAGGACTCAAACGTCCCAACATGCAAGTGGGGTTTGAAATGCGCTGGGACTCAAAAGTCCCGGCGGTAAACAAAGGGTTAAACGGTGATCGTCTTTCACTTCACCGAATAATCCTAACGTAACGTTACAACGACACAAGTCTCACATGTACGGACAAGTTGTGCATCACCGCAGTCACCGGGGCAAACCGCTGGTACATAGGTTACTGAGAGGAAAAATCCAATAACGAACGAACTACGTTCAGACATCGTTTTTAATTAGACTCGCTTCATCACCGTCATATTTGTGTGTATACTATGTACAAAGATATATTGAGAATCACTACCGATTAAGGACGTGACTTGGTCACACAGTGAATGTGTTTTGTACACAGATACAAAACGCGCTATAAATGATGTCATGATGACGTCACAAGACATTCTAGGCCAAAAGGCACATCTACAGTACCCCACAAATGTATAACTGAAAAAAGTTTGATGATCGGGTGTATACGTCTTGAGCTATGGTTATTAAAAGATTGCCTAATTAAATATTCACGTGACTATAACTAAGCTAATTAATTAAGAATTTTAGTCTAATGACATTTAGAAACTAAGTCAAGGCACAAGCTTCCATATGGTATATGAGTTGACTCTTTCTGATAATGCTAAGAAGGCCATTTGCCGCCAAGAAAGTACACGTGTTAAGGCAATGAGGTTTTGCTGGAAAGAAAGAATAATAAAACAAAATTAAAAAAATCTTGACAGAAACAATAG
This sequence comes from Zoroaster sp. YZ-2022, assembly GCA_029582265.1. Classification (NCBI taxonomy): domain Eukaryota; kingdom Metazoa; phylum Echinodermata; class Asteroidea; order Forcipulatida; family Zoroasteridae; genus Zoroaster; species Zoroaster sp. YZ-2022. The sequence goes on from CM055816.1 coordinate 82,060,617, forward strand.
CTCTTCCGACTACCAGGTCGGAACAGATAAAAAAATAAAAATCTTGACAGAAACAATAGCTCTTCCGACCTACCAGGTCGGAACAGCTAAAAACAACTTTCAACTTGCCAAGCAACATCATTGTGATGCCAAAACTGCTAAGAAACGACCGTGGTTCCCATGTCTTGTTTATGGAAGAACTCTCTAACATTCCAGTTACTATACAAGACCAACCAAGAACGGATATTATGACACATATATATATATATATATATATATATATATATATATATATATATATATATATATATATATATATATATATATATATATATATATAAACGGGTAGCGAGCAAAGAAAAATTTACTGATGCCGGACTCGATATATATATGGAAGGGTATAATCGCATGATAAAAGCAAGTTGGTTTCCACTGTGAAAAAGTAAATTATCTTGTGCAGTTTAGGGATCTTCTTTTGTATGGTAAAACATAGTTTGTTTGTTTGCCTTGGGGGGCTGGAATGACACAGTGATACAATTATGGCCATAAATACAGACTTATTTGGATATTTATGTTTCATTTAACGCCCTCCGATATAGCAGTCATTTGCTGGCGTGAAACCAATATTGTAATTAAACGTGTTATATTGCCCAACAATGGGTTATATATATACTACTCAAAACAATTTAGTGAACACCGGAATAATCTCAGTTAAAGCAAGATCATTTATTTCAGATAAACGCAATGTTTCACAGAATTGATGAGAAACAACTGCACAATGAAACAGATGATAAAGGATGCATGTAGTGATTACACATTTCATGACATGACTACTGAAAGAGAGAGGGGGTTGCAAATGAAAATCCCGGTTCATGGAACATTTCAAACCTATCTGATGTTAAAAATCCGGTGTTCCCTAAATTGTTTTGAGTAGTATATATATTTCTGAATCTACTGGTACATATCTAAAGGTGTTTTGAGTCTGTCACAAGGGTTTTGGTAAATGTATAGTGTAGTTCGGGTTAATTAAGAACATGCACATCTTCAACACTGTAATTGATCATTGGCTGAATGCCAAACAGCATATAATACTCTTGTTTTTCTTTGGGCCAAAAAGAAAATTCTCCGGTTTCTGGTCTCCACACGCGTCCTCTCAAACCCGCACGTCGGCATTTTTTATTTATTTGTTTGCTATAAAACGATGTCCAATTACAGCCAAAATTGCTGGATCGATTGGACTTCTGCCGTGGTGTGTGTTGAACGACTGTGTTTTTCACATGGCGGTATGAACGTTTGCCCGATTTGTGGTCCCCGCGTATGTATCACGTATTTCCCTGTTAACAAAAAGATTACAAAAAAGCGCCGATTTTGTAGCCAACCAATGATCAGAAACCGGAGACTTTTTTTGTCCTTATATTAAGAGTTAAGTAATCCATGGTTTACCACTTGGAGACTAAGGGACAAGGGCCAAAGTCATGGTACAGCCAAGCCTTTGAGAAGCCTGGCCAGGCCCAGGCTTTTCCCCTGCCTACTGGCCTATTGCCTGGGCTAGGCCCTCCAGAAGCCCAGGTAATGTATTGTTACAGGATTAGGACTCACAAAAGACAATTAGGAGGCCAGATAGCCTAGGCCTGAGGGCCAGGCTTCTCAAAGGCATGGCTGTACCATGACTTTGGCCCTCCTCCCTAAGTCAAATGTTCATGTTAAAGAGAGACTCCAAGCAATTATCAATAACTAAACTTTGCCCATTGTTGCTCATGGTATTATAACCCTTTCAGTACCAAGACCAATTTTTCAATTATGCCTTGGGTACCACACTCATTTCTTTTTCATGTCTACTTGGTTACCACAGGACTTTTGGCAAGTTTCATTGTATAGCGCCCTCACATGTTGATGCATTGCAAGGCAATTTCTCTATTGTTAACATACAGGTGTCATAATGAATTACTCTGAGCCATGAAATCAACTTTATAATAAAATACCAATTATGTTGACCTACATTAAAATGGCAAAACACTGTTATTGGGGTTTATTAAGTATTGTGACTTATACAGTAAGGAAACTGACTACAATTTTTAATCTATTTTGTTTGAGCAAAAAAGACTGAACGGGGACTTGAACCTAGGCTTGAACCCTTCAGTTTTCCCCCGTTCAATGTTGGAAAATCTGGGCTTGCGGTGTGCGTGCATCACATCAACATTGAAACGGGGGGGGGGGGAGGGAGAAGGGTGGAATTAAATGAAATCACATGTACATGTATACAACCAAAAGTAGTTGGGCACAGACAGATCATTGGGTATGAAAATTCTCAAAACAGGGAACAACACACATTGGCTTATTACACTGTTTACAGATCATACGCGTTTGTGTTCTCTTTGCCGACGAATGCAAGGAAATACAGCAAGAAACACTGCATACTGCAATTGGACAACGACCAGTGTTTCGACTGAAAGACGGAGCATTCCCTACTTTGAAGGCACCTAGCAGATCACCATATTGGAAAAATATAAAAACTTAATGTTTCAGAGCACTTTAGAGGGGCTCTTTAAAAATGCACAGAATTTGGCTTTTTTCCACAGAAATTGTTATACTAACTTGTTTTTTACTACTTTGTGTTGCCCCGTTGGACATGACTAACAGTAACCCCTCTCATTTCTACTCTCTGTGTTTGTACTGTGACCTCAATGTTGAGAAGGTTTGCTTCTTTAACTGGAAACAAACAGCTTCTATAAGAATCATAAACAAACATAGTGACCGCAGAAAAGGGCGACACATATGATCCGTGGATCGCCTTGTTAAATCAAGTAATAAACCACTAGGGAAACTGACTGGGTAAATTTTTAAATTCAATTTTGGGGTGAACAAAGAAAAATTGGCTTCTGACTGGCACCCCCGAACAAAGATATTGACAAAATAGTTAAAACTGAAAGTAATATTTTGTAATTTTTATCCCTGTACTGTAGGAGATTTGTATTCAGAACAACAAGGGTTTTTTGTTTGCATTGAGCGAAAAGTCGTCACAAGCCCCAAATCATTTGAGAAAGCCTTCTCATTTTTATTTGGGTGCCACTATGTCTTCAATATGGAGTACAACAGTGCTGTGGCAGCTACCCTGGACTTCATCCAAAGGTATGTACATGTGCATGTATGTGTAGCTCAACTCAAAATATTACTCCCATGGATTCATGCCTATGCATGGTGAACCATCTGTTTTTATATCACGAAACTTTATAAAATAAACTTGACTTTAGATTTTGTTGCATAAACATGCAGAATTTATTGCAATTTTTTTTTTTACACTTTGAATTCAATGAGATTTCCTTCATGTGAATTCAATGAGATTTCATTCATGGTTAAATGAAAATAAGACATTTCGCCAAATACAAAATTTTGTTTGTAATACACTGTAACACAGATGAATGAGCTCCCCATTAGAAAATTGGACAGTAGCATCGTTCGTCTGGCCAGCTGTGACCCGATTGCAACACAGTGGCTATCGGACATGGACCTTGACATTTGACACTTGATTCGGTGTTGCATACGAGAGAGTGAGACAGATCAAACCTTTTCGCCTAGGTCTCAGTCTCAGACCTAAATGTGTTGTATGAAGATTGTTAATGCTTGTTAAGACACTTTCATGTGCAATGCTTATCACTCCTACATATTCTTTGTGGGAATAAATCCAAGTGAAGGAACAAAAACAGCAACAAAAAAAGAAAGAGTTCAACACCTGTAAGTCTAAAAGTTATTTGACTTGCCAATGCAATGGCTTTTTTTGAAAGTGACTGGGTTTGTTTCAAGAACCATAAAGTGGAAGTCTTGAAGAAAGAGTCTGAACTTCATTGGTACCGCACATACTTTTGTGTGGCAGCACAAGCATCCTTGTACCACCAGTGTGGTCAAATGTGTCATGTCATGAGTAAGACCAATTTTGTGGGCATTCTCGGAGAACGTTCAATTAAAGTGTTAAATTGTTAATGCCAAACCTTTACTTGGCAAACTTAAAAGGCAGTAAAGCACACATCCTTGGACAATTTTCTTGGAAACGCATGTATAGTTTACAAATATGGAATTTTCAGGTGTAAATGTGTAAATGGTACAAATGAATTGTAAAAAACAAACCAGCATTCAGGCATGCAACTTTTCAGCTGATCAGCAATTTAAAAACACTGAACATTTTTTTTTTGAAGTTTGCTCTTTATTTGTCAAAAACAAAGTTGCACGTCTGAGCATTGCATATTATGCTTACAAAACTTTTTGACTGGGCAGGTTTTTAATACATCTTTGAATGAAGAATGTTCAATCAATTACTGTATGTGTAATAGGGTGTATAAAGCATGTGAGTTCCAGCTCATTAAAAAGTGTTGTTCACCAGAAGAGATGAAAATGTGGCTTCATGTTTGTAAACATTACATTACAATGATATAAAATTTAGAAAGGGTACCTTTTTCTTAATTCAAACTCGGAAATATTAAAAATTTACCCAAACTATTGGCAATTTTGGTAAGGAAGGACGGCGAAATAGGTAGTACAGCTAGGCCTTTGAGAATACCGGCGAGGCTCAGGCAGGGCTCAAGCCTTGCGGCCTTGGTTCATCCCCTCGCGCAAACAAAGAGGAGCCAACAGCTCTGTATTACCCATTGTAATATAAGACTTGACTGACAGCCCGACTCGTTGCACTGACTAACAAAAGAATTTATAGACGCCGGCAGTTCCAGCCTAAAACGTAGTCATGCATAACGAGAAGTTTTACGGGGCAAGACAATTTTGATAATCCCGTCTTATCAACAGCAAGGCTGGCCCACGCTCCAGCTATTGACGTAATGCTGTCCATGAATTACAGCTGCCCGCATTATGGCTCAGGAATAGATCCGACCACATCATGTTCCTTGAAAACCGCAACTATTGTAGGATTCCAAATGTTTTTGTGTTTTCAGGAAATGAACTATAACACTGTGTTTATAGTACAATAAATAAATGCAACGTCTCCTTGTGTTTTTTTAAATATTTTTTATTGTTGATACAAGATTGAAGAATACAATTTATAGTGAGAGTTGTAACGCTACAGATCGTACAGCAGCTGAAACTTGAAGCACGCACATAAAACTTAATGTAAATCATTTTATAAATGGTGATGTGGTATTTTTTATGTGTAAGTTTCATGTGCTGTCCGTGAATTACAGCCGCCGGCATTTTGATTTATGGCTCGGGAATAAGAAATCCGACCACGTCATGTTCATTGAAAACCACGACTATTTAATAGGATTAAAATGTTTTTGTGTTTTCAGTAAATAAATTTAAAACATTGTGTTTATAAATGACTCGTGTATCAACACTCACACGTACAATAAATGTATGCAACAACGTCTCCTTGTGTTTATTATTGTTGATAAAAGATTGAAGAATACAATTTATAGTGAGAGTTGTAACGTAATAATTGAATGCTGCAGTACAGCAGCTGAAACTTGAAGCACACACATAAAACTCATACATTGTTACAAGCATCACGTGCATCACGACCAATCACAAGTCCCAATAGTAATAATGAATAATAAATATAAGCTGGCATTACCATCGTTGTTGACGCCCACTTGTTTAAGTAATATCTCCTGCGGTATTCTTTATGTTTAGTACACTCATTAGGATAAATACATGTACCTTCAATAGGTTTGTTTAGGAATTGTTTTTAATACTAGGTATTTTGTCAAAAGGTAATGATAAATGGTGATGCAACATTATTATTTAAGTTAAGTACGTTATGTGGATAGTTTTGATTAAAATCAGTGTAGGTCACGGAAAATAATTTTCATCAAGTACATTATACATGTGGTGGCAGATACGCGGTGTATTACTTGCAAGTTAAATACACTCTGTAGGATAAATACATTCCATAGGATTGGAGTGGGCAGGCGGTCTTGCATCGGTGCTGGAATGATCGGAGTGGCTGGGCGGTCTTGCGATGGCGGAGTCGCCGGTCCAGTCGCCGGACAGTGGCTAGAATGATGGTGGCACCAAGTAAAGCTTTGGTTGTCAGCAGACCATTTTCAACGCTCGACGGGGTGGAGAACCATTCAGGTTGACCCTTAGTGAGTGGGAGGATACTAAAAATCAGGCATGGGTTGATCCCCAGCAAGTAGAAGCAGTCAAAGATCCAATGGAAAAAGCTCTCATGCACTCCTTCAAGTTGGCATATCAGAGGGGTAAAGGTTCTTGGAAACTAGGCCCAGTCTTGATTCCGCGTGACACAAATGCTGCCATTGAGATGCTGGTAAAGATGAGAAATAAAGTTGGCGTGTCTTCAGATAGTGTGTATCTCTTTCCGTTCACACAGCTATCAGCTGGTCATGTGAACGTCTGGGCCGAGCTAAAGAAAGTAACCGTTGTTATGGGGGAACAACTAGAAAGACCAGCTCTACTGACAGCCACGAAATTCCGCCATAGGACATCAACTTTATATGCACTACTTGATGTGACAGAAATAAATGCCATCATCTACCAGTGCTCTCTAGCTGTAAGGGAAATAACTTCAGTTGGACGCTATCTTCAAGGAATAGATGGCAAGGCTCATACTTTCAACTCGGGTGGGTATCTTTTTTTCAGAACAGTGATGCAGGCTTGTCATGACTGTATAATAAATCATTTTATCACCTAACTGATCAAATGCATTATACTCAACGAGAAACCATATGCTGTGTATGCACACGACACTAAGCAGTTGCTCTTCGCCGTCTTGCATGTTTGCGGACGTGTTAGTTATAACTTCCTGTTTTGGAGGATCGAACGGCGGCCAATAAGCAGCGAGCGGTGCCTGCCAAAAAGTTTGTATCCAATCACATTGCTGGAAAACGCGAAAGTGCGGGAAAAGTGTTTGTTGGGCTCACTTTATGTCGCAGCTTCTTGAAGTAAACAAATTTTACCTCCTCCACCACCCCTTCATCCTTCCTAAAGGTTAGACTTGGTGCTCTTTTACATGTGACAATTTTTTGTTCGGAATAGAAATCATATCCCTCATCTTGTTTAAGGGCTTGGTTAATTCAATGGGTTGGGTCAATATTTCTTTAAATATGTACATCATTATTGGTAACATTAATGTTGAAATTGTAAGCGTTATGATCATGGTAGCGCCGTGATGTGCCACACGGGCTATTACAGGCCATACGTACCAATGGCAGTGTCATGAATTTTCTGCTTTATTTTAAATGTTACTGTACCTTTAAGTTGCAGGCTGTATTTACGTTTCTCTGAGCCTGACATTTGTGTGGCTTACTGGAGTGTACAGGTTTTCCTTTGTTCTTTTATCCTGTATCTTGGGTATATGGGGTGTTTTAGGTTATGTAACCCTGGCCCAGGTAAGGCCAGGAACATTTTACCATATCTTTTATATATGACTACTGGTCATGTTCAGTCCACTGATTTTGCCAAGGCAAAGGTTAGTGCTTTATGCAAAGTAGGATGGTAAATAGTTGAATTGGGGGCGTTGGCCAGGGAGATCCTGCTAGACCGTCAGAAGGTCGTTCTGCCCACAGCCACTCTGTCTGATTTACCGGAGATTCACGATAGCACCAGCAGCATCGAAGATAGATTTGTGCCGACAAATCTATATTTGAAGCTCGGACCCTGAGCTACTATTTTCTTTTGACCATGGGTGAAATTTAGCCACCAACAGAGAACCAGACATTTGGCGGGGCAAGAAAGCAACGGATATGGACAGTATGTCCGGATTGACTATGGCCAAGGGGAACGATTAACGTTGATGTGCAGGGATAGAACCAATATGGTGGACCGCTACGTGGAGGTGCTCGACAGTTTAGTCGGCAGAGTCGGAACACATGATAGTCCATGGGCCAGAGGCCAAAATTTCACTTATTGGTACCACCTGAGGTGGCAAAATCTAATAATGCTTTTTTGAAAGGTCTATGTCTAAGGATGATAAATTGATGTGATAGCAACCCCAGGGTGGTAGCTTAGTGGTAGTAAATGCCCACTTTTTAAGCTTAGTCAGAATGAGCTTATTACATAAATCCTTAGCACTTGGGGTAGGATACGGTTCAACAATTCGCAATTACACCACTACGCTTTGTTGTATAATGATGAACCTTGGTCAAATGATTGTTTAGCTATAGGTTTTTAAAATGACGTCACGTAAAAATGTATTTTACCTCTAGAGGGCGCTGTTTGTAGACGTATTTTATGTAATCATACATTACACAAGTTTTTCAGATGGCTAACAATTGTTTTAAACACTAATCTTTTATTTGTGTCCCCTGTGAAACAAACCAAACCTAACTAATAGTTCAAAAATATTGATTTAGATCTGTTTAAACTATTTAGATAGTACAATTTTGAAAAATTGCCATTTTAGCACCTTTCTGAGTAACATAAACTGCAGTATTCATATTAGCGCCTATATCTCAATATGCTTTCAAAGATATAGATATAATTTGCGAATCAATGAACCATACTTCACGTAATGATGAACTTCACATGATGACACGATTTATTGTCATGGCAACTGTCTACAGAGGGCGCTAAACTTTGATGAGTATTACACATGTACTTAGATGTTAATAAGTCATTTCATTCGCCATGTGTCAATGTGTATGTATTTATGACACTAAATAAAAGCAAATTTTATGACCACACAATGTCCTGTTCATATCAATAGTTACAAAATAACCTGCCCTTCAGTGCTGCATATTGTCAGCTGCATGGTAAGGCAAATTGAAAATGAAAAGTGAAAGCTACAGTCGAGGGTTACTAAAATAGATTGAAAGTTGGCAATAGCCAAAGCATTTAGCTGTATAGTTAAATTGATTTTGTTTCTGTATATCGGCTGCCCGTCCACTCACGTTACTCGTCATCTTCGTCATAGTCATCAGAATCATCTAGTTCACCTTCAGCATCCAATTCCTCCTCCACTTCCTTCTGGTTTGTGCACGTCTGGAGTTTACACATATCTGTGCACTTCAGTCTATTGGCAAGACATGTGCATTCTGGTAGCTTGCAAGAGCGCGCACACTTGCAGGACATCAGTTCCAACACAGTGTTTGGTGCTGGGGACCCGCGCATCCATTCAATGACAAGATTACCGCCATCAGCTGTGGTCCACCCATGGCCCTCTGGATTTGGAATGGTGGGTTTGCACTGAAGACATCTCCTCCACACTGCAGTTTGGTAATTCGCTCGTAGCACGTGCATCAGTAGACAGTCTTCACATGGTGGCAATTGACTGGATTCAATCTCTCCCCGTTTGACACGAAAAAGTTCATCGCGTAGTTGGTTGACCTGAGTAGTGCGGCTGGCAGGAGCATACAATTGGCAAGTAAACCTCTGCATCTCACCAAAGAGTTCCTGTGATACTTCCCAGGAGCGTCCAAGCTCACCAAACGCCTCTTGGTAAGTCTGATCTTTTCTTAATAGCTTCAATGCATTTAACTTTCCACGGCCTGCAAAAGCACTTACAGTATCGCAACCTGTCATTGCATGAAGCCCAATCAGGGCTTTACAAAAAATGCTTCCAATTGATGATGCCAGTTTGGAAATGTCGATGAATCTTGTTCGGTTCAGTGTTCCACATTTCTGGTAAATAGGGCAAGATATGTCCTTTCTGAAGCAAAGACACAGTATGAGGACATCTGTATCTTCAGCAGAGATTACAATGGACTTGTAGCCATGCTCCGATGCATGTAACGCATGGAGAAGCATTCGGGTGTCAGCTTCCTCTTGGGACGACTGTAGTTCTTTTACTTCCTCCCAATCATTCAGGGTAATCTTGTAGCAGGACTCTCCACATGTGACAAAAAGCAACTTGTCCATAAGCTTGTGTCTTTGCTTGGGCAATTTCCAATCTTCAACCAGGAATTTGATGAGGCTGGTCTTATTGAAAGAGCTGGAGAGATATTTACGCCATTGCTGGATTTTGTGGCCTGGTGCAATGTTCTTGAATTGAATGCCATAGTCGGACCCTCGATTACATCGCTCAGCATCTTTGATGGATTTATCCAAATACACATCAAATACAATATCGATTCTGTGACTCTTTGCTCCCTCGTGCAGCACTACAGATAGACCAGATTCCGACAACTCTGCAAAAGTCTTGCCTGTCCCTTTCATTTTCTGGACAAGGCTCATCCCATCGATGATGTATGCTGATGGTTTGATGATGATTTCTGCCGGCGCCACATTCTTTTCCAGCCCTCTGGCAAGTGCAGCTTTGTTCGTCTTGCGAAGAGACCCATCACCATTGGAGAGTGCCCATGGCAGAGGTCCCAATGTGTGCGCTAAAACTTCACTCATATTAATCTGTCTGCTTTGGGCAACAATGATCATTTGACCAAACAATTTTCTGTCTGCCTTCAGGACAATATTACTAGCTTGTGATTTGCAGCTGACCTTTCTGTTCAAGTGAGTGAAAGTTTTCAAGCTCTGCTTTTTCATCGTGTCATAGAATTTGGCAGTTGGCGGATATTTCTCCAGGCGATCTTCCTTGAAATTATTGTAAGCTTGTTCACCTACCGAGTGAGCCTTTAGAAGATCATTGGCAACGTCTGATGTAGCCAGGCTACTAGTGGACAAGCTGACAAAGTCATCTTGATCCTGGCTCAGTGGATTTATCCAACTGGTTTCCATTAGATCAACCAGAGATTGTATGTCAGACTCATCTCTGCGGATTCTAGGTAGTTGCAGATCTGGGTGATTCAGCTGGGAGCCACCTAGACCTCTCATGTCTCTAAGCTGTCTGAGATACTTGCTCCTGTACTCTGCTGTCAGATAGTACTTGCTGATAGCTCCTGCTTTTAGGCTGAACCCCTTGGTTCCACCGGGAGTTTGGGTGTCTTTGTTTACTGTCTCTTCGATGGTTTGGTCCACTGGAATCCTTCCGAATGGATTTGTTGGTCCGATCTGTACTGAGAAACCACCATCCATGAAGTGGGCATGCACCTCTGGTTCATCAATGTGCAGTCGAGACATTTGTGCGTAGTAGTAGGGGAGGTATCGGGCATAGTTGAGTCTGTCATAGGCAAAGCACTGAAATAATGCATATTTTAAGTTGTCAAGCCAGAGTACCGTAACATACCCCCCCCCCCCCCCCACGGAAACAAAATTGATAGTAACAATCAACATGCACTACTGGCATAAAAATTCATTGTTCATCAACTGCCTGTTTGTATTTTTTTGTCATACATCACCTGCAATAACAGCGTAATTAAAATTAGCCCAACCCATTATGCTAAGGGATGTACATAAAATGCTATTATAATGTAACTTAATGGCAAAACACAAAACTAAGAAAAACAGAGACTAAGCTACTAATTTTGAAATGCTATCACATATTTTTGTACTTAGGTCAATCCTACAAAGCATTTGGCACTATTAATGTTTTGCCACCTCAGGTGGTACCGATATCTGGTCTGGCCCATGGACTATGAGGGAGTGATGTTCTGAGTTATGAGCCGGAACACATACCGATGAGGAGTGATGTTCTGAGTTACGGTGAGGTAACTTTTGGTAATTTGTACCAAGGCCACGTTAACTGAAGGAGCTGAGGCTTTTATGCCGAAAAGCATGGTCAGAAGGCCGCATAGTTGGCTGGTATGCATCGGGTGATGTAGTAGAAGAGTAACTGAAATTAATATTGTTATGAACTGAGATGAACTGAAGGTGTTGATATATACCAATTGATTGGAGACGTGCAATATGCATAGATGAACTGATAATTTGGTAAAACCGATATGGTTTGAGAAGTTACTACATGTTATACATTCGAGAATAGATTGGTTGGGTGGACCGGAGTTGGTTGTTTTCACATGTTGAGAATAATTGATCCAAACTGATATAAAGCCGTGGAGTGGTTTAATATAATAATTATTGCCGAGTTGTACAGAGTATAGAGATCTGAGGTTCAAGTTGAACTATTCTTAAATTTCCATCTTTGTTTGATTATCGATTGAGTTTATATACATAATTTAAGAATAATTGGAGAAGTGCAGTTGTACAGGAATTATTTAAGCATTTGTGAATATAGATTGTGAATAGTAATGACAAAGGTGTCAAAGGTGTTTTATTTCTTGAAATTGGTGACTTTAAGTTAGTGCCTTGAGAAATTACAGTAGGCGCTGACAGGCAGGAAATCAACACATTCTATTTGTTTAATTAATAGTTACTTAAATGTTAGGATTATGATAGCGCCGTGATGTGCCATATGGGCTATTTCAGGCCATGTGTACCAATGGCATAAAAGCAACACATTATAATTCGTCGTGTCAGTGCAAAAACGTCGTATCTCGGGTTTTGGTGATTCCGAGAAACGCGCGTTTACATTTGCAGCCTTAGCGTAAATTACGTACTTCACCATTGAACAAAAAATGCCCAACCGTAGGTAGATAATTTAAAAACATACATTTTCCCCCATTTAGACTTTATTACCCTGAACGTTTTTGGATATGACACTTTTAAAAAGAACGAGTCATTCATACGACGTCGTGCTGTGGAGCGCTGCGTGACTTTTCTTTTAGTTATAACGTCGTATCTCGGAGATGCGACGTTATTGTGCGAACATTGATATGCTGTGTTATTGCAACAACGTTGTATCTCGGAGGTGCGTTTAGGCGCATGAATTTGCACGGTTATTTCAGTGTGAACATAGACTATTATCAGTGAAATACAGTGTAATAGCTAGATTTATTGGATATACCCATCAATGGTGCAGAACCATGGCAATTTCTCAGGTTTATCATGCAATTCATTCCACTACCACAAATATGAAAATGTTCGTTCGCGTTCACGTATAAGCTCCTATTACCGACACTTGGACACTAGCATACTACCCATTACACTAACTCGAGTAAGCTCTTTTTTCGACACTTGCATTCTGTTTACATAACCCCTCAACAATTTCAGAAATAACATGATTTTATTTCCACTTTTTACCATAAAATAACCATTTTTCTTATATATTTTGTCAGGTTTATTGTTTATAAGTTTATAAACTTGGAAGGTGGCAACAATTTGTAGATGGAAAAATAGTCACAATTAATAAGAACGGATTACAGGTACCCAATTCTGTGGATGAAAAACAACCACATGTTTCTTAGCCCTTTCGATGCATGAATGCATAGAGTCAACTTCCATTTGAGTGTGTCCACTCTCTAGAAACTTCTGGTCTATACACTGAATGTGTGGTCTGTGGAAGAGCTTGAACATGCTTCATCAAACAACTACCAATTTCACAAGAACCCCTTTTCCCTTCTGTTCATGCCAAACATAACACGTCTTTTCATGTGTGCGCTGGTAAAAAAAACAGTAAAATTGTATGTTGATAGTTACCTTTTGTAGTAAAACAAGGAAACGGAGGGGTTTGGTGTAGACAACACTTTCTGAAGATTATAGGTTAAACGTGGGGTCATTTTCCGCCTTAGCCCTGTCTTGCTGTTATTCTATTCTACATTGTTCTATTCGTAGCAAGTGGTTTTTATACTCCTGTGAGTCTTCCTGGTCTGTCAAAATTTTTACTTTAGCACAAAAGGCACACTGGTCTTTTTTAGGACGGTGAAAGCCTAAGTTGAAGTCAAAATTAAACACTTCTCTATAAGCATGCATTTTTGTGGTTTTCTCATTTCACTTACACACACTACATAGAGGTTATACATCTTACCCACACTAAGATTTTCAGCCAAATATTCTTTTTGTAGAGGCTCTGCAGTAATGGGACTCAACTGCCGGGAATGATTTGATGTGCTGTTTCATTCGTGTGCGCTCATCTGCAGGAATGTTGTTACTTACCACGTGGGACCAAAGTGGGATAAAGATGGGTTTTCAGTGGGCGTGGGCATAAAGTAGGCATCATATATGGGTCCAATATGGGTATTTAATGGGCTTCATGGGCAATACAAAAATGGGTTCTCAGAGAGCTTGCCCATGTGGGGTATGGTTGGGCAATATTTGCCTTTGCTATACATGGGCAGTGTGTGGGCTGGACCATGAACGTACATGGGATAAATGTGGGCTTTCATGGGCATGGGCATGGGCATAAAGTAGGCAACCGATATGGGTCCAGTATGGGGATTTAATAGTCTTCATGGGCTGTACACAACTATATCCATATAGGATATAGTTGGGCAATATGGGCTTGTCTGATTCATGGGCAGTATGTGGGCTAGCCCATATCGGATAAATGTGGTCTTTCATGGGCATAGGCATAAAGTAGGCATCCTATATGGGTCCAATATGGGGATTTAATGGAATAAATTAATGGGCTGTACAAAAATGGGTTTTCAGAGGGTTTGCACATGTGGGCCAAATGTGGGGTATGGTTGGGCAATGGGCTTTGTTATACACGGGCAGAATGTGGGCTGGCCCATTTAAAACCTACATGGGTTAAATGTGGGCTTTCATGGGCATGGGCATAAAGTAGGCATCTATATGGGTCCAATATGGGCCTTGAATGGGACTGATGGGCTGTACAAAAATGGGTTCTCAGAGGGCTTCTTGATACATGGGCAGTATGTGGGCTAGCCCACGGGATAAATGTGGATTTTCATAGGCATAGACATAAAATAGGCATCCTATATGGGTCCAATATTGGGATTTAATGGAACAAATTGGCTACACAAAAATGGGTTTTCAGAGGGCTTGCCCATATGTGGGCCAAATGTGGGATATGTTTGGGCAAAATTTGCTATACGGGCAGAATGTGGGCTTGCCCATGTAAAACCTACATGGGATAAATGTGGGCTTTCTTGGGAATGGGCAGGGTTCGACGGGCTAAAATGTTTGGGCAGGACGTGGGCTGTACGTCCATGTAAATAAAACCTAAAGGTGGGATTCCAGTGGGCATTCTAATAAAGTAGGACTCATCGGCCCAATGTTTGTAGTTTGATGGGTTAATTGGCTGTAAATGATGGACTATTAGGGGTTAGCCCAAGTGTGTACTCCCTTTTGGGGCTGTGCCAATTACTTTTGCTGGATCCACCCTGCGTGTTACAGAAAAAAATTCTCACAAATCTACAAAAATTGTTCTTAAAATCTTGGTAAGTCTTACCCCGCAATCAAATTGATTCTGGGCGGGCCTGCAAACACACACACAACATGCCTTGGCTAAATTCCAGACCGATAATTGTTTGTTCTTCGTTCATTGGTCGGATTTTCATGTACGTGAATTCTGAACGAATCATATAGCTTCACTGTGGTTCGTGCGCGGGTTATGTATTACTTTTCCCGGTAATTACGCTCACACACAGCCAACAATTGCAACGCACAGTCTAGACACACGTACACGTACCTACTACACACACTGCCTGGCCTAGCGCTACACTAGCACTGGAAACGCTTCGTCCTCTCAGCTACATACGTACATGTACCACCGTCTGTCCGCAAATCAAAGGTAAGCTGCACATGTGAATACGGCACGGCTCGATGAACTTATTGTGAACGTTAACGTTAGATGTAACAAAAGTTACTTCATGAAACAGTAACGTTTGGCCTAAGTTAACGTCAGGCCTGACGACCGAGGCTCCGTTGTGTACTGTCGCTACTCAGGACTAATAAATAGTCATCGTATGAGGCCGCTATATGTCATGAAGCCCTGGGTCAGGCGTGTAGGCCAAGGGGCATCAGCCTATGACATGGTCATTTGGGTGGTCCAATACTCAAACACATAAATTCTGAGTGTCCCATCTTGTCCAGACACTGGACATTATTGATAGGGATGGGCATAGGGTAGGTGTGGGTATATTCGATCGGTGGGAGAATTCGATCAGCTGAAACTTACCACTTAATAAAAAAACATAAGACTGCCCCGTAACTAAAACAAAGCAGGCACACGTGACCCAGAACTCCCGCCAGTCCTTATCAATCTATGGAAAGTCCGTACATGCTGCGCCTTGAGAGACTCTTCCATCCAAATTTGAGGTAAGAATTTCCCATGTACGTTACAGGATACAATAAGAAACAGCAACACTTGAGGGCGCCCTTAAGGAACGTCTTGGGGAATTACGTCACAATTACGATGGTTGCCAATCATTTGTCTATTTATTGAACGACTCGTACGATTGGTCCAAGTTGGCAACGGGGGTAGTGGGAAAATTGAAATTAAAATTCTTGACAGCAGAGGGCGCTGTTGAGTGCGTAATCGATCACGCACTGGGGATAATTCGATCGCGATGCGATTGTTTCAATTTTAATGCTTTTTAAAATATTTTTAAATGATATTTTTTTAGCAAAGAAAATGTAATTATTAATACTAATAAATTATATTTTAAGTCTAAATAATTTGTGTATTTTAAATTGATTTTAGATGAGTACGTGATAAAACAAGATTAATTTGAAAACTGCAAAAAAAAGTATAACTGGGTCAAGGCCTACTACATGTACACCTTTGTGTATAATATTTGCGCTTTTTATTGTAATAGGCCTAATTTTTGAAATTGTAGACCTACTTTAGTAAGAAATGTAATTTTGTAAACTTTATTTAAATTAGTAAACTGGAGATAGTAATGCAGGGGTCACCAAAAATAGTAATAAATGATAATTCAAATAAAAATAATTTTGTGGGTGATGCACAGGCCTAGATATTAATCTTTTAATTAATAATGATCGTAATCTTTGTTTTAATTGTAATTTTTCATACTCATTTCACACACCTCTCACACATGCAAAAAAAAATCATGTTCTATTTGACAGATTCATCAATCATTCATCACCCATTGCCATGCCAAGAGGTCGTTACATATTGCCATAGATAAGATACAGAGTGGAGAAATGTCCATCTGTTTAGCAAGTCGCACTTATGATATCCCAAAGACCACACTCAACGATAAATTCCACGACAGGTCACCACTCCACACGCGCCAAGGTCCAAGTCCAGTCCTCAGTGAAAAGGAGGAAAATGATCTAAGCCAATGGGTTATAGACTGTGTAACTCTCGCGATGAAAAGGTCACCCTTGACTTCCGGGCACCTCTGAGCCATCAGCTATGGGAGGTTAACGCATGTATAATTTTGTATGATTGTTATTTTTGTCACATTACCTTTTTTCCACCCCAAAAACATATTGATGGAATGATTACATATAAAACTTACAATGTAATAAGTAAAATATTAAAAAAGCTTGGAAACTTTCGAGAAAATGAAGAAATAATGCTTGACCTCCAACGTCCGGTTCGGAGTGTCAAATTGCGAATTTAGGCCGACTTTGTTACGCACACTGTGTTCGAATGCACTGACAAACCGAAGTTAGGTAATATTTTAAATCGGGATAAGTGCTTCGTTACGTAGCGTGAAAACAGACCCTGTATCGCATGGACATACCTCAACCAAGTAACTCCTGTCTTTCATTGATGTCTGTACATTTCCCCTGATAATTTTGAGATCAGAGGCACAAACAAACCGAAGAACCCTGCAACAATTAACTGCGTTTTCACTTTTTCTTGCCAATTTCGTTCCGTCCTTTACATAATTTAACCAATATTGCAATGAAAGGGCCATGGACCATGGTGACAACACTCGCCCACGGACAATAACAGAACGAAACTTTATACACACGTCCTACGGCTTTCGCGAGGTTTGGGTACCGTACTCCGACTAAATCTACCAGCTTGCTCGAGTTTGCATGCGTGTACGTCTAGGATCACGACGATCACCTTTTGTTGCATGGGCTTTAAGGTTTCAAACGTGTAAGCGGAAATCAAGGTCGGTTTTTGAAAAAAATTATTTGACCAAGATTTGCGAAATTGTTTACAATTTACAAAATGTAAACCAAGCTTTTATTAAGTCAAACCATATTCAATGGATGAAATTTATTAAAACAGCACAATAAAGTTCTTTTCATAAAACATTTGCACACAATACACGTTGTAAATGCTATGCGAGGTGCCCAGAAGTCAAGATTCTCGCGAAAACTCGTACGTTCTCGAGGTCAACTTACACAGTCTATTGGAATGTCGAAGATAGGTTACGGGCGTACAAAGCTTGTGTTGGTGTTGATGGTTAAGAAAATCTTGGACGAAGATGGTCGATCAAACCCCTTCAAAGACAACACACCGGGCCCCAGTGCGCAAGCCGCTGGCGGGCCGCCAGCGGCTGGAGAGTGGCTGCGCGGCATCGGCACGCCGCCCGCAACCGACAGTGGTCCGCCGATGGTAGCTGCCAGATAACCGAGCAGTAATTCATCAGCGGTTTGCCGCTTGTGGACCGCTCACGGACCAGCCTATGGTCGTCCAGCCGAAGTCGGCCCGATGGAGGACCGAGCACGACAATTAATATTATTATCAAGATCAGTTTAAGCTTTGTTGTAATTTACTTTTAAGGGGAAATATGCCAACGGGAGTTGAGATTCAGTTTGAGAGTAAACGTTACTTGATCGTTGGTGTTTTTTTTTCCTTTTGTAGCTTTTTGCCGCCGCTGGTCCGAACATGGTCCGACCTCGAGGCCGCCTGCAGTATTGATTTTATAAATCCCTCCTGTAATAATAAAATAAAAAATAAACTACTAAAATGTGTTGAAATGTATTAATCGTGTGATGGAACATGGATGGAACGACCACAGTGTGTTTTCGTCCGTGGTCTTATAATTTTTTTCTCTGGATCGGTGAGCTGGGCGATCCGGTCATTGCGTAACGTTACACATAAATTGCTCAGATCGTACCCAAAGCTTATAGTAAACAAATACCAGATGTTCGCTCGGTCCCACCACCGAACCAAAGGTTGGATGAGACCGGTGGGGCTGGGCGGTACACTTCCGGGCAGAGGGTCGGGAACGATCTAGTGAACACTAACTGCTGCAGCAAGCATGCAATAAACAAGCAATGTGTGCATGTGATATCTGTGTGACGTATCCACCTGAACGCGTGATCGACTGCATCCTCATTGGCTGCATGTGGCTGTGTTGACGCACATTTTTCACACATCTTAGATGCAGCCACGATTGCCAAAATTTATCGATAACGTCAGCGTGTGATTTAAGTTCATTTTCTTCATTTTTGAAAGCAAATATTCTTCAAAAAATCTCACCTCTTTGACGGTTGGAGGACTACGTTAATTTCAGGTGAGTTTTTAGATGGAAACCAGTCATAACTTTGCAGATATGACCATGGGCGGCATGGCTACTCCAGGCCGCCTCTCCCGAACCGCATGGAGTGACATGAGTGTGTAAATTCAAGGGATCGTATATGTTTGGTATTTGGAACCGTACGTTTGTTTCAATTCTATATAACTGTAGAAAGTAGGCAGCCTAGAAAGTATACCATTAAAACTAGCGAAAGTAATTGTTCTTTAAAAATTACGATTTTCAAGTTTCCCGCCCAACGGAAAAGAAAAACCTTGATAAATTCCCATTTGGGAGCATTCGTGTAAAATCACATAGGCCCCATAACAATCGTAACAATTAAAATCGATACCCGGCCATACCGAATATTTTCGTATGTACAGTATGCTGTGATAAATAAGTTCTGAATTACCGAAAAGTATTACGGGTTCAATTAGCGTAAGAATCGATGTCTATCAGTGGTATCATACCGCAATACATATGGACATGACGTGTTTCACATCGGGAACCAGTACAGTACAGAACCAGTGTTTTCAAGATGGCTTATTCTCTACCGTCTGTAACGTTAGGCCTAGTCTAGTGCTAGTTCTAACACACGAGAGTTTTTACATTTGCGGTGATTTCATCGTTCAGAAAGTGAAATAGAGAGGACTCTTTTTTCTTGATCTAATCTGCTAATGCAGTAAGGATGTTTTTTACAAGGTATAGTTGAGTTTTTTTGCACAACACTCTACCGTAGTCTACGGGCACGCAAATGAATTGCTGATACTATTAGTATTACTACTAAGTAGGCCTTAGTACTAGTGATACTAACGTTAGTTACTACACTGTTTCAGTAACGTTATGTTTTCATGTTTATGTTGTCAAAGTCTATTTCACTAAAATTCTATCAACGAAGAATCACAAACGGCAATAGAAACATATTGGATTAGAATATAATTCATTTAGGATATATGTCTACGATCAGCCAATGAGGTAAAAAAAAATGTTTAACTACGTCTAACGTTAGGGCATGCATGTTCATTGGGCCTATTAATACTATAATAGTATTATTCAAAAGCTTAGTCTAGAGTTAGACAAACATGGATTAATCGCATAATTCAAATGGTTGTTTTCTGACAAACAAGGTTGTTGACATTGTAATATTAAAATTTATTTCCATGTCTTTGGCATTAAGCTCTATATTATTATTACAACTTTAGTATTTAACATTGAAGGTACATGTATGATCATTGGCAGGATTGATTAATGCATTCATTCCAATCATCTAGATTTCAAAATACACATAAAACTAACCTGTGAAAATTTCATCAAAATCGGTGTTCACGTTTTCGAGCACAGCGAATGACAGGTTTCTATTTTATCAGTAATTTTTGTGATATTCATATTGTGTTCATTTCGAGTGTTGCAGGGGATTGGTACAAGTTTCACCTTTGTAAACATTCAGCTTTCAGATTGAAACTTATCCAGATTTTTGTTTACCAAAGCTATATCATACATGTACCTTTAATGTACAATTTACTACAAGTCTCGAAGCTTTGGCAAATGATCATTTTATGGAAAGTGTTCAGACAAGTCAAATAAGTATGGCAGAGTTCCATCTTCCACATTATTTATTGATTTTAATTTGGTGATCTTAATTTTTTTTTTCTTAGTTATTGTGCAGTGCGGGTGATTTGGTATCAAGTTGCAATGGAAAGTGCAGCCTGCAACTAGAAACACCAACCGAGCTTTGTTTATAACACATACCGATATAAATGTAAGTGTCTCAATTGATTCACCCAAATGAATCTATGTTGCAATATCAAGCCACGGCAATTGCTGTGTGAGTGCTATGGGTCATTTTGGGGCCTGGGTGTGCTTTTCCATGTTTCTAAAATATAAATATAAAGATCGTCCCCTTCTTGAGGCCGCATCCTTTTTAAATTTGTTTTTCAACTAGTGTTTATCCTTCCATTAATAAACTTTGAACAGCTCTTGGAAAAGAAATGGCATCGAACCAGATAACTTCACGGACAAAAGAGAAAGATCCAAGCTGAAGTCGACCAGCATATAGATTGGATTGTCAGGGAGTCTGCATTGTCGCTGGCTGAAGAGGATACTGGTGAGAGTGCTTGTCTGCCAAGCGAAGATAACTACTACCGAAGACGAATATGAGCTTCCAGATGGTTTGGTGTTTCCTCTGAAGTCTTTGGAGGATGTCGACCTCCTGGAGAACCATCTGGAAGCCGACAAGCACTTGCAGAAACACTTGGTATGGTTTTTAGCAATTTCGTTTTGAACTATGCTCAAATAATTCCTATGGTTGGCTGAATGTGCATTTATAATACTGAAATTAGTGTTGTGTAGGGAGGTTCAGAATTTTTTTTTATCATAATTGTTTTGTACTGAAAAACCATCAAGAAAACAGCTAAAGTGTTTTTTTTTTTAATATCAGTGATGTTGAGCACATTCTTGTAATTAAACCTAGCTGCAGCAATTTTGGAGTTCTTTAAGATACAATTTTTGCGAAGAAGACAACATTTCAGATGGAAATATTTCTCTGAGGATTGGTACCAGTACCAACTGAATAAATAGCAAGCTTTCAGATTTTCACAGGTTTGTTTTTGAAATGACACCAAGTAAGAACACTGCACTGTCAGCTTTACCAATCCTATATTTTACCTAAAAAGTCTTTAACGAAGATGTGTCATTCCTGTAGGCTAGATTTTGGGTGTACATCTGTGAACTGCCTATTGCATTTGAAATTAAATTTCATGTAACCACTTTGTTTCAGATTGCTTTGTGGTCCACATGTGGAGCTACAGTGTGTACGACGATGTACGGAGAATTTTTGAGGGGAGTGGTGGACAATGGACTGGGCCGACTGATCAACCTGGACAGGACAGGGAGGGAAAGAGCATTTAAAACTCTCCGCTTAAGGACCATTTTAGAAAGTGAGTACGAGTTATTAATTTGGTTTTTTACCTACACCAATATGTGATAAGCACCTTCTCAATTGCTTTCCGAGTCCTGCGGAAAAAATCCACAGGCTAACTAAATCTGCTCTAGTATGCGGGAGGTCGTGGGTTCGTATCCCACCCGAGTAGTTAGCCTGTTGATTTTTTTCCGCAGGACTCGGAAAGCACTGAGTATACAGTGTTTATCACATATCGGTGTAGGGTAAAACCAAATTAATATTCTTTATCCCCGATGCAATTATTACATTGTTTTAATTAAAGAGTACGAGTTAGTTAAAATATTTGTGTCAATGGTTGAAGGGAATGAAAAACATCTGAAACGGTTTGAACACTGAAGGGACTTCCCAAATACTTTACAGTAGCAAGCATTTCTAAAAGCATTAATTTCAAAAGTGCATGTATTTAAGAGAGAAAATTTTCAAGGGTTATATCCCAGTACTTCAAAATGAGAATTGGAATAGAGAATTCATGTGTTTGGGGGAAGTGATTCATCTTACTTGCAATTTTCCCTGATGTTTTGTTTGTTTGTTATATTTCTAGTTATAGGGGCCTATTTTGTAAACAAAAATGTCATTGTTAGTTTATTGCTTTGTAGTTATCTTCCTTCAAACAATATATAAATAATTCATGGTCAACTCCAAAAATGCTATGTCATCTTTCTGTACAGTTGTATTTAAAAAAGTGATTCATGACCAAAGTTTGAATATTATTCAATAACATCATGCAATATTCAAATTTTTTACTTGAATGTAGTGACGGTCTTTGGGCGTTCAAATTTTGTTCATGACTGTCGGCGGGATTGATGAATGCTGGTTGGCGCTGACAGCTGCCGACCAGCGAAGCTACAACACTGATTCAGGCCTAATTTATAATTACGGAACAAATACACTTGGCCAAATTTTCTGCTTAACAATTTACTGACATTGGGCTAAAGTTTATTTCTTCTAACTTTTGTCTTTCATACAGAAGCGATCCGTAAGAACAAGGCAACTTGCAAAGCAACAGACGTACCCACTTTCTGAAGGGTGCATCTGACAGGTGTGGCGGAAGGAAGGAGAGACTGGCGCGCGCGGCTGCAGGTGTAAAAGGTTACACTGCAGTAAAAGCCATTGTTTTTTATTCTTGTTTGTTTTATTTTGTTGTGACATTGTTTTACACATGACAGAAACGAATGTAATGGCTCAAAAAGTATTTTTTAATGTTTTGTACAATATCTTCAATATCTGTTTTGTTGCATATCTTTGCACCGACATCAATTAATAAAACTACATAATTGTGACATTCATCAATTGCAAAAGGACGTATAAGTGATAGTGCGAAATTTTCACCAGTTAATTGTATGCTGTGTATTTTCAAAAATTGTTGATTGGAGTGAATACATTCTTTCAAAAAGTAATGATGTAGCATACCTTTAAGTTTTCTTTGTTCATTAAACTTCTTTAAACATTTTAAAACCAAACATTTTGCCAGTTTAAGTACTTAAATACGAATACGTCACTTGAATTTCTTTGCGCTTTTAAATTTTTACATTTACCTGCTGACAAATACCTTTGCAGAGTACTTGATAATTTGTATGTAGAGTTTTTATGCTTTGATCAAGGGGCTTCATATATATAAATTCCAGTGTACGTGTGTTATTGTTAAGATTATTGTCTTTTTGTAGTACTTGCTTTAGATCTAGTGTCATTATTTATGCCAAGTTTAGTACTTGTATCATGTTATGTAATGTGTGCTATTTTGTTATATTGTACTATAAGCCAACAAACAGGAGAGGACCAAAGAGGAAATTTATATATTTGTTAACTATTTATTTACTTTATTTTTACAGAACAAAGCAATACTTTTGGAAAAACAAATCATTATTTTAGTGCCATCAGTACCAGGTTAAACACATGTGTGCTATTGTCTTAAAAGTTTTTATTATTATATACACTGTTACAGGGTATAAAAATCAACTGACTTTTTACTACCAAAGAGGAACCAACTTGATTTTTATACTTTCAACATTCAGGTTAAGCTTTTGACAAATTACGAGTCATCGTTTTTAATGCCATCATTTATGCCAAGTTAAATACTTTCATAAAATTTCCTAAGTTTCTATAAGACAAAAGACGAAAACTAAAGAGGGAATACAAATTATTTATGTTTTTATTTATATGATAAAGAGCAATTTGTGTTAGAATACTAGTGTTACTTTTAATGCCAATATTTTTGTTGCCAACTTACATTTTTGTTATGGAGGAAATAAAGTGTACTTTTAATGTACATTGGTCTTCACTTAAAACTACGGCTTCTCTGTTCTGTGTAGGACTATGGGGGGGGGGGGGGGTATTTGAGCGGCTGAAGGGCGGCAACCGATTGGTTATACAATTGTAATCTGGGGGACCGCCAAAGGTCTCCCAGCGGACGGCCAGTGGCAGCCGCCCGTTTGCCGATTTGGAGGCGGACCGATGTCGGTCCAGCGGAGGCTACCGCTCGGCAGCCACTGGGTAAAAAATTACTGTAACGGTCCGCCATCGGCCCTCCGACGGTAGCCACCTAGTTGCCGCTGGTGGACCGACGGACTGCCGGCGGACATTTTGTTGGCGGTCCGCTGTCGGCAGCCACCCGCGGCCCGACGGTGGTGCCACCGGTGGACCGCTGTTGGACCAACCATCCATTGCTTTTTTTGGCTGAAGGGGTTCATGAAGCGGCATCCTGAGTACCAGAGAAGCTGGGCAATTTCAACAGTCACTTTCAGCTCACAAATTGAAAGCATTTTTCATTAAATGAGTGATTAGAATCAAAATGGTTTGTCTTCTATTTGAAAACTTGACAAGACCTCGGACTTGCGTTTCTTTTGCTGTCCTCGGACTTGCGTTTCTTTTGCTGTTCAGTATATTTGACGACCCAACAAGAATCTTCAAGAACTTTCATCTTGCAGATGAAAGTGGGTTCCCTCTGGCTGGGGGTAAATCTGAAAAGGTTCTGCTCCAAGAGGTGCCAAAGATGTGTACCTACAAGGTTCGTCCGACAAGACGCAGATCACGGTGATGTCATGTGCCAGTGCAGCGGGAGTTTTCTTACCACCGATGATGATTTTTTTCCGGAGTAAGATTTCACTACAACCATGTCGAAGGAGGTCCCGAGGGCTCAATCTTCGGAAGACGTGATAATGGGTGGATAGATTCGGCCGTTTTCTACGAGTGGACAGCCAACCATTTCTTGCCTTTCGTCCAGAGAAATTCCATCAAACGGCCGGTTGTGCTGTTTGTAGATGGCCACAGCACCCATATCAACCTGGAGACGGCAATGTTTTGTAAAGAAAATCAGATCGTTCTCTACTGCCTCCCACCTTATACAACGCACATACTTCAGCCACTTGACGTGTCATGCTTCCGCTCCCTAAAGAAACGCTGGGGGTATGACGTCCGCATGTTTCAAATCACACATCCTGGAGCACAAGTGACCAAACGCACCTTTGCGTCTGTCTTCCGTCTTAGTTGGGAAGGTGCTGCAACACCAAGTAATGCGGTAAACGGATTCAGAAAGTGTGGGGGTTGTACCCACTTGATCGCGAACCTTCTCAACAAGCAGAGGCTCCCCAAAGCACAGCCGAACCAACCCAGATGCCTCGCCCTCACAAACCTCCACCAGCGCCACTTTCTCCACACTGTTAAAAAATTCCTGTACATTTACAGTGTTTTCAATTGGTACCACAGTGGTTACTTTTACGTACAGTAGATTTACCGTAATTTTGGTTGTACATCAACATAGTTTTCCGCTGTAAAACAACAGCGGTATCTACTTATTATTCAAGTAAATTCTACTGTAATTCTGTCTGTTTGTCAACAGTGGATGCTTGTAAATGTACAATTCGCTGTTACACAACAATCACTGTATTGTGTCTCTACAGCGTGGCAACTGTGAGTGTACAATTTGATAAATGTAGGCTTATTGACTATACACATTAAAACCATTCAAAATATAATTTTCTCAACACTTTTATTTAATATTCGGCAATGGCAAGCAAATGCAATAAGCAATACAAAAAATTTTTTTAACATCAGCAGAAATCAAATTAATTCATGTAGCTACTCAAAATTCAGTGTATTTTTGTGGTGGACGCAAGTGCGCCCTCACTTGACGGGTATGTTTGCCCGCGCTTTGGTGATTCTACACGATCGACAACTTTGTTAAACTTCTGAAGTATAAATTCAGCATATTTGTATGATACAATATGACAGTTTGTGGAACAACCTATTGAGTGTCCAACTTGATTATCCAGGACTGGGTGAGTTGAGATACAAGTTATAAATTGTTGATTTTGTGTGAATTTCGCATTGCGTTTAGCTATGTCTTGTCGGGACCTAGGATCATATAATGCCTATGTACATGTGTAGTGTATGTGTTGCTGTATATGAATTGAAGTATGGTGTACTTATGTTATGTACATGTATGTGTACAATAGCAATGTGAGCTGTATTTTGAAATTCTGTATTTGTTATTGTAACGATGGGAGCCATTGCTAGATGACTGGTTCGGACCCCACCTGAGTGATTTGATTGAGATCCAAGCCTGGGACAGCAAATTATGGTACACAGCACAGTTCCTTTTCGTTTATTGACATCATATAAAAAAGAGACCCTATAACAATACAAAGACAGAAATACAATCAATTGATTTCTAATAAATAAAATAAATAAACATTTTAACCAAAACATTTAGTGACTCTGACTCATTACAGTCTATGTGTAGCTCTACATAAATTTATGTAGGCCTAAATATATTTTGAATGAGATTTCTTACCCTTGATGGAATTCTTTAAGTTGTCTAGGATATTGTGGACAAACCAAGAGAACCAGTTGACTAACTGCGGATGAAAACCCATATGTAACAATAAGTTCATAAACTTATCTACAGAGCAAGGACTGGCCTAAATAAGCACAAACCATTAGCTCTATAACTTACAATAATGACCACCTTCAACACGATCCACATGTGTAGAAAATAACAAAACAGCGCACAGTAAATTCACATTGAAAGAAGCCCAGGCGGAGGCACGCATAGCGTGACAACAGCCGACCAAACAGTGAAAGAAGCCTAGGCGGAGGCACGCACAGCGTGACATCAGCGGACTACTCGGCCAAACTCTGTACCGTACATTGTGAATAGCTTATTACTACGCAACGCTACAATAATCCCTACACACGTAAATCGGTATATAACACAGCTATCGTTCCATGGTTTTAAGACATGATTAAAAACTCTCTCATAGCATATTAACGGTCACATATTGGTTTTCCAGGATACACATATAGACAACTGAAAAATATGATTTACCTTGTTTTAGCTCCAAAAAGGGGTTTTCTCTGTCTAAATTCTTCAAAAGAGCACAGCTGAAAGCAGCCGACAACAAGAAGATCATTCTTTTGCTGAGCTGTCTAACCATGCCGCGTTTAATCGATACTACCATAAGTTATACTATGGACTACTATGGCATGACAAAGAATCGATTCCCAATGCTATTAATGTAAAAGGTCATGCAAAACCACAAATAACCGGAATCACTGAAACCAGTACAAGAATCGATTATTTCTACTTCAAAGGAAAAGTTTTCTATTGGTCACGTACACCACTTGTCCTAAATGTTTATGCAAAGGGTCAGAGTTCATAATTAGCATATGATTAAAGAAATATGTAAACAAACCAACTGATGGTGCGTGATTAATACAAAAATGATTACGAAACCCCCAAATCCCTACATTATACAGGGTGTTTCTTGGAGTTGGTTGTTGTACCAATAAATAACCATTGATGTCAGATGCAACTAACTACTTTTTGTCCTGAGTGGTTTGAGTTGACTACCGTTGTACCAGTCCCGCCTTCTAGTCGTGGTCCAACCAGGGATTCAAGTCTCATCCCCTGTTGACGTTTACACCTCAGCAAACCCTAGGGCTGCGCAAGTAGCTACTACCACATTTACATATTATTAAAAAATGTAAATGTAAGAGTCACATAATAAATAATTTCAAATTTAAATAAATAAAGCAATGTTCAATATTACATAGTACAATAATTGACAAAATGTTAAAGATTTTGTTTAAAAAACTAAACCCAGTGGAAAATAAAGGTTATGCATCCAAAATCAGTAGGCCTTACTTAAGAAATTATTCTTTCAACAAGGCAGCCTTTCCTGTGTTTTTATAATTGTATTTATTATTATTTGTTTTCATTCTTAAATTTGTTTACTGAGGATTTTATATGGGCAGATGTAAACTACATCCAGTTTTCGTGTTCTATCTTTGGCAATTGGTTAACTAAAGGGCACAAGAACGAACCTTACATTGAAATTAAACTAAAAATATATAAGTGTATTTTCTCCTCCGAAAAATCTATTGTGACTGAGTCTTTACTGCTTGTTTTATAAAATAGATGTTTTTCTTGAAATCCAGAGGGTCAGAGGAGTACCATTTGGTACCTTTTTAAATGACAATTAAATAATAACAAAATAAAAAATTGGAAAAACATTATATAAAATGTTTGTATAAATCTAAGTGAATTTTCATCTGCTTATGATTTTAAAGCATGAATAAATCATGGAATTCCGCATGCAAATTATACTGCCTCGAAAGGGAAGCTTCACTTTTAGTATCTAAAATCGTTGGTTCAGTAATATCGAGTCCTTATTACAGTTGTATCAATTTCATAAAATTGGTTTCCATATTTTGAACAGCCTGGTAAATTGAGTTTGTTGGTTATCTTCCCCAATGTATTTGTTTGGCCAAGATAAACAAGAATTTTGTTAGGAAAATACTTATCTCTGGTATTTGATGTTTATTTTTTTAGATTTAAAACCCTTTTAATTATTACGTATATGAAATTGCAAATAAGGACCTTATAGCACTGAGCCGATAAAATAAAAGTCTAGTTTTACATAAAAAGTAAATTGTTAATTTCAAAACTCTTTTATAATCAGGGGTGTGATTGTAAGGAAATGAAAAATCCTGAAAAATGCTTCAAGCAGTACCCTCTTCTTGGTCAGGAGATGATCAGCCCCTAAATATATACAGGATGTTACATTTTACAGGTTTACAGACTCTCCACATCCCCAGAAATAGAAATTTAGAGGTCTAGTCATATCTTTCTTCCCTGTGATGGCAACTTCACCTCTTACAAGAAAATCTGGAAGTTAAGGGTGTTCAATGAAAAATCCTGATAAATAACAGGCCTGTATAATACATAAAGTCTTCGTTTATGGTTAAATATGTACAATGACATGTTTATCAAAACATCATGAGATCATTTACATGAACATACATCTTAAAAACGTCTTTAATAACACCCTTAAAAAACGGTTTTAACAAGTCTTAAAAACTTCTCAGAAAGTAACCTTTGAATATGATGTGATCTTCCAAGATTAGGACAAATACTTAGTTCAAAATGCAAAATAAATATAAAAAAAATTAAACAAAACACCCAAACCAAACAATTTTGCTTAAAATATTTCAAAACTATACGTCCAAAGGGATTGTATTGCTTTCACTTATGTGACCAAATTTTCCAACAGACTTTTTTCCCTTTTTTTTGTAGATTACTTCAAAAGGAAGGTGCAAGATAGGTTTAAAAATATCTTTTATGTAAAAGAGGATACAAAGGTGATCCCATACGTTGAAACCCGAGAAAACTACACAGTAAACCTGAGGTGAAATAAAGGCATAAAGACGTTTCAAAACGGTTTCAGTTGAAAACAAAAATTAATATGTGCTTTTAGGTAGGTGTTTTTTCCTTTATTTTTTAGTTCCTTTATTTATTAGTTCTTATTTCATAAAATAATGTAGAAGTCGCAGGTTCAAGTCTTGATTCAGTCTAATATTTGAAAAGATTATTTATGTCAATATTCCTTTGTGGACTATTTCATAATGAAATAAACCAAAACATTACGATAATATCCGATTTGACAGTAACATTAATGTCAGTCAACACCTTTGATACTTACCTGATTACAAAATTACTGAAATATAATCTAAAAACTAACTTAGTGTTAAGCTGGTGATGGTTCTCAATATCCTGATAAATTATTTTGTCTGACATGTTGTCATATTCGAGAACGTATTACATTACAACTGTGATCCATTTTCCACATTAGATTACATACAAACAAAATCTTAATGCATTTACACTGGAATAAGCTGAAACGTTCACACGTTCACTCTTAATTAAAGGGGTATATTGTCACGATCAGAGCAGGAGCTTACTAAGTAATGACGGAGCCAGTGGATCATTCGATGCAAAAGCAGTCGCGGTATTGGGATCTGGCGCACCCTGTGTTATCTAGGCCAGCGCGTGCTCGTGGGCTATTATTTTCAGTCACTGGGTTCATCTGAGTTCATCTAAAACTATCAGTTCTGGATTCAATGTCAAGCCGCAAGCCTGCTCTGATCGTGACGATAGACTCCCGATAAAACTAAATTGTTAAATCAACATTTTAAAGAGTTCGGTCAGTGACAACACTTCATAAAGTTGGATATAACTTTTAAAAGTGTTGAATTAACATTGATAAAAATAGACTTAACTTGACTCCGTGTTAATTCAAAACTTTCTTTGAGATGAATTTAACGTTAGAAAGTTAAAAGGTTGATTCAACACTTTAGTTTTAAGAGTGTTGGTTGTTATACATAGGCCTATATCTACATTCATGTAAAGTATGGATGTAATTACAGAAATGTGTCCAATGGTTTACAATCCCTTCAAAATAAAGTCTCAGAAATTCGGACCATAGAAGCAGTTTTGCCGAGTTTACACGACCCACTTCTGCTCGTGGTCTTTGAGTTTTGTACAAAGGCTGATCACCTTGTTGTTGGGTCCTCCTGCGGTATTTCTTTCTCGTTTGGATCCCCGTTCTGGTCTTATCTCAAAAAATAACCTGGATAAATTAACACAAAAGATAAAGAAGAAAAAATATCACTACCTCTCATCTCTTTTGTATTTGAACCAAATATGTGACCTGTTACAACGAAATAAGCGTAAAGTCGCACTATACTATTCCACAGTACAGTGGGAAAAGTGAAAAATCGGAGGGGAGGTTTAATTTGTTTTTGTTATTGTATTTGCAATTTGTAAATCTCCTTATATCGAATTCCAAATTTTCAGTTCATCAGACAATTAAAAACCTCAATTTCAGGCCAATTTCACTGGTAGCTTTTATCGTGTTCTGACAAACAACTTGAAACAAAGATGGAAACAAAGCCACAAATCCCCCTCTGGTGGTCTGGGGGATCGCTGTAACCCCAAGTGTTATGTATCATTGGAAAGCTCTTGTTCTACTGAATCCAGAAATACCAATAACTCAATTGTTTAAATTTCTGACTTTAAGCTCATTTTGTGGTGACAGGTCACATATATGTAATGAGAACTGATCAATACAATAATTTCCTTCAATATACACACAGTGTAAGGATGCAGATCTATGCATACACATTCAATACAAATGCTGTCTTTTGTATTAAAAACTCAGATCAGGGTTTAATGATTAATTCTAATGATGCAAATGAACCATACAGTGAAATTTGATCGGTCAAGAATATGCTTAAGTGTTGGTTCCAGTAATGCTACAGAGCATAATAGAAAAGGAATGGGATGCAAATGATAACTATACTCGACCCTTCCCTTCTGTAATTAAATGACAAGTTATAAGAATTGTTTATGATTTACCTCTGCAAGAATTCCAGAGTGGCAGCAATCTCTGCAGGGTACTGTATGTTGAAAACATAAAAAGACATGAACCAAAGCTCAATACCCTGCAGAAATGAGGTAGCTTTTATCTGTGGAGCTCCATCAATGCAGACTGCAAGCTTTGTTGCAATAAATGGATTAGGACCTGTAAAAACATACAAAGTACAAAGTAAGTACATCAATAGAAAACAGGGATAAGATTCAGATTCTAATATAAACTCCAATCATCAACTTGTCTTGTCCTTTCCTGAAATTTGATTTCAAAAGTGTTATGTATCCACACTAAATCCAGTTCATACTTCTTGTAAAGTGACATATTCGCAGCGAATAATTTGCCCTAGTTAAAATGTGCTCAACTCTTGCGAAGTATATACCAGGCTCTAGTAATGAAACATTTAACAGAGGTGTCCTCAATCTGAATCCAAATACATTAAACATGACTTATTCTAGATCTAAAAACGAAGTGTTTCAGGGTAGGTAGGTAG
Source organism: Zoroaster sp. YZ-2022 (assembly GCA_029582265.1). NCBI lineage: Eukaryota > Metazoa > Echinodermata > Asteroidea > Forcipulatida > Zoroasteridae > Zoroaster > Zoroaster sp. YZ-2022. Next base: position 82,092,795 of record CM055816.1, read on the forward strand.
AGTTTGATCTTATTTAGCAATTTTTATGTATAACTTATTTTATTTTGTTTTACATGTTGATGTGATAACAGATTCCATGCAAGCCCTAGCTTACAGCTGCCTTGTTCAGAAACACCAATGACAGTGGTATACTTCATCCTTCTAACATTCATGTGACTATGGATGAATAATGAAGTACATCAAAAATATATATGCTTAATTCTTTCATAGGCACATGAACATTCATATTTTTTTCTGGATTAGGAAAAGGGATTAAAAAAAAGAGATTTCACATAATCTTTAACAATTTTTAAACAATGTATTTTAGAAGCGTTTGCTTATCATTTTCTTTTTTATATTTTTGTTTGTTTTTAACTCTGAACATTATTATGTAAGCATTACATAAAAACAGCAAAATTTACTTTCAATATCTGTCTTCAACACACCAAAACAAAATCTGTCCGCAAAAAAAATATTATTTCTACTCACAAAATAAAGAAATAAATAATACAAACTACATTATTTTTCATAAATATTACCTGCAAATGCCAAGACTGGGCTCTCTGTTGAAAGCTCCGCAAGTTCATTGGAAGATGAAGTTTCCTTGGGAGGGAAAATTGTAATTGTTAATTATTTCAACTTTAGGTCTGCTTTTTTTGGGGGGGGGGGGGAAGGATGAATTTCTATTGCATACTTTACGGGAAAAAATAGTCTTTTAAATTTGTTTGATACACTTCCATAAAAGCAACACTCGCAATCTTTATTTTAAAATAAATCCAAATTTTTGTCAAAAATTTGAATCAAAATTTCTATTGCATACTTTAGGGGAAAAAATAGTCTTTTAAATTTTTTTGATACAAATCTTTATTAAAAAATCCTAATTTTTTCTAAAATTTAAATCAAAATTGTTGAAAATTAGTAAACTAATTTGAAAGTAGACTTTTTATACGATTTACCAACAGTCTACAATGTCTTATTAATCAAACATTAATTCATTGCATTTGGATATTTTGAGGTAACTGTAATTATTGTTAACTATTTGAATGTAACTGCCAGAATAATGTTACATGTAAACCAACATTGTCAGCATTAAGTCAAACCAGTGTGACCTAAAAGCTTTGTGTAACTAAAGTACCTTAAACTCCTTCAGGAAAAACTCCTCCTCACAAAATAACCCGGCAGAGTACATATTGCTGCACAAAACGATGCAGTTTCTTGTGAGAGTGACTCGTCTTGAGCTGTTTGGAGCAGTGTTTGCCATCTTTCACTAACTTTCTTTTTCTCTGTCATGAAACGCAGAATTGAACTGCCCTTTGAAGCCAAATTGGTTGTGAACACTGTATTTGTCTCATGTCCAACAAGACACTGTAAATGATCTAACAAATGGCGAGGTTCAAATAGGAAAGGCCACGACTGCTTTACATCATGCAGAGAGGCTGGCTGCTTGTTGATACAATATCGTTGGTTGATATATGTACATTTCATAAGCTCTACAACTTTTGAGATGTCTTTGTCTCTCTTCTGATACTCTAGCTGAAGCCATGTTTTCTTTTCATCAAGTGACTCCTGGTCCTCTCCATCAGGAAACACTGTAGGTTGCCACTGAGAACAGCCATACGAATCTTTTACATGGGTTTTTCTGGGGCGTTTACTTGTACTGTTATTCAAATCACGCTGCTTCCTTTTTTTCAGCCATTGCCTGACGAATTGAGTGAGGGTTATAGTATGTTGTTTCTAGTGATCTGGCAAACCCTTCAACACCCGTTCCAGAATCATTCTCAAGTGATGCTGGAGACATGGCAACAACAGTGTTTGCAATTGATTTGAAAATCGACCTACTAGGTCTCTCTCCACAATGGATAAATTCATCCACGATGATTTTGTTGTGTTAACAGTCTATCTTTAGGTGGTGGCCTACGGTTCTCGTTCAATGCAGCCTTAAATGTATGGGGCCATCGGTCTGACCTCATGGAGAAGCTCTTCTTTGCAATACTAGTACCTATGTATATAAATGGAAGCAGGAAAGCATTTCTGTCACAATAATTAAAATGCAAATGAACCAAGATGTTATGTTCAGGTTTTCGTTTATTTAAAATGGTGATTATCTTACAAGTTTGTGCCAATCCACACTGGCAGAAACACAGTTATTTCTTTTGTATAGATTTTCAAAAAATTGTTAGTCAAAATTATATAATTGATGTAATAATTGCATCAGGGATAAAGAATATGATTTTGGTTTTACCATTACACCAATGTATGAAAAGCAATGTATACTCCGAGTCCTGCAGGGAAAAAATCCACAGGCTATACTTGGGAGGGATTCGAACCCACGACCCCCACATACCGAGTATACAGTGCTTATTATACATCAGTGTAAGGGTAAAACCAAACTAATATCCAAAAATTATAGTAAATTATCGGCACACTCCCATGTGTATACTGGTGTACACACCAGTGTTACAATTGAGACCACCATATCTGTACCCAATTTAGTTTGGAAAGTCCCAATAAAAGCATAATTTGAATTGATATTAACCTTCACTATATGGATCAATAGTATGAGTGTGCTGGATACTGTCTTTTGAAGCAGCATTGACCTGTTGCAGGAAATTACTGATGTCATCATCAAAGTCTGTGTCAACATCATCTGCATTAAAAAAATAAAGAGAAACATTAATTTATCTCTCAACTAATGTAAAATACAACATGGATAGTTGTGACAAAAGTACCACAATTTGTATCATATTTTCCAACTGAAACAGGACAACCACTCAATTTTCCTTCTCATCAAAGCTCAATAGACCTATTGCATAACATCACAAGCTCAAGCAGCGCCCTCACTGAGGTAAAAGGAAGACCTATCATTGCCTGAGAGTTTTGCGTGATGGCCGCGTGTACCTATGCAAGAGGTCTATATGTATAAGTATAAGTAAAGAAAAATAAAACAATACAATTAGATATTAGTTAACTAAAGAAGGGAAAAATGCAACAATGAGGCATGCAAGGTAAGCTGTTAGCTTTGTATGTTAAGGAACCTTTTAACAAATTTCATGTGGAAACAATGCCACAAATGGTCCTATATGAATGTCCACTGTGAAAGGCTAAGGCTTCATCTCCACACATTGTGTTTTATGGATCAAATAGACATTGAAAGCTTGAACAATAATTCTTCTTTCAACTTTTCATCCAGCTAAATCAACATAAATCAGCTTTTTCCTTTCAACTTGAATACTACATAACAATTTTCAGTGTGTTGTTTTAATTTCATTAATTTCTGTATTTACTTAAATCTTTTGGACAGTTTATTGGGAGAGTGCAAGCCTGTCATTTTACCTACCATTACTAGACTGGGTCACCACATAGAGAACATCTCCATGAGAAACCATTCCCAAAGCTATGTCATCATCTACATCTGTTTCATCTTTTAACTGGAGTTTAAAGCCTGGTTCGATGCCCATCTTGAGACCAACTGTATTTAAAGAAAATGGGATGAGAGCAAAAATCTTTGTGAAAAAACAATGGCATTGATAACATTTTATATCCTCTTTGCATTCTAAACAAGGAGTTATAACAAAGGGGAACATTATGCACTTTTGCCTGCATGGCACTGGGTGAGTTATAATTATTTTCAAATTAAAACTGGCAAAGTTATAATCACAAAATTCTCACCATTGTCTTTAAGGTCCTCCAGGTCCTTCCCTGCTACTATCTTTTTCTTCTTTCCATCAAGGGTCCAGATTTTGTATGGTGTTGAGGCAGCCATGTTGTGTATTAGAGACAAGACTAGTAGAGACACACATCAAATGAATGCTGAAATTTGGGAAGATATGCCAAGTTCAAGTAACTATAGGGTAAAGATGATTTCAGTCAAAGAAGGAACTCTTTGGCACCACATATTTGCACCCAAACTTATGGTACACAGCAAGGGGATAAACATATGGAAGGTCATCAGCAAACACACAGAACAAAGTGGACTGGTCATCAGCATCGGTCTTCTTAAACAAATTGAGTGCAGCATCCCTTTCAAATTCTTGAGTTTTAACAACAAAATACAGTGACTGCTCACACAAAAGTGCACATTGGATGAATCCCATTTGAACTCTTTGACAATTGATCACACGAGTGACAATGATCTGTCCTTTCTTGTAGTCAGTCCCCTTATATCGTACATCATGTGCTATGGACACGGTATGTTGATTCTCTGCACACAACTTTGGACAGGCAAGCAGACAGGATGTGAATTGTTGATTATAATATTCTATTGCAAATTCTGTGGCATGCTTCACTTGTAGTTTGGGAGGATACAGTCTGCAAGTGCTGTATGAAGCTTGCAGCATCTGATGTTGTGTAGACAGTGTTTTGGAAACATTAATGAAATTCTGAGAGGATGATATAACGTATTTGAAGTATTTATGTTTGCTTTCAAATCTCATAGTCCATACCCAGATTAGGGGTCCAAACCTAAGTGTAAGTTCTGAATAATGAAGAAGAAAGTGGTGCTTAGGGCGCAAAGCAGTGTCAGGAAACAATCTAGCACGATCTATTAGGTATTCTTCTCTACAGAATTGTAGGTGCTCAACTTGTCCAATGGATAGTTTAGGTGCTGTGACCAAACCTATGATTTCCTGAAGTTTTAATAATACTCTCCAAACATCATCATCAGAATCTACTTTATCCCAGATGAGCAGAGGAAGAAATCGAATAAATGTCCAATTTTGAACAGCATGACCGATAAGTCTTTTGCTAGTGATGTTAATGTGTGCTGGTATATCACCTTTATCAGTACCATGGAAGTAAAATTAATTTATGCGTTTATTTATCAAGTGAACATCAAACCATTTTTTGGTGTCTATCATGTATTTTAAATAGAGCATTACATCATAGCACACGACTCCTTCAAACAGGTCATGCCCCAGACATGGTGGAAGTCCATCACATACATGGAAATACCTCAACTGATTGAATTGGGAATTGCCTTTGATACCCATTACTGAAACACCATATTATGGATCAAGATGCAATCTGTTTACAAATCCCTGGTAGTTATGTCTTGTGCGTGGCTCTCCAACTGCAACTGGGTCTTCTTGGAATTGTTCTTTATGTATACAACAGAAACGGCAAAAATAATTTGCAGAGAAACTTTCCAGGAAACCACGAATGCCGTGAGAGCCCAAGTTGTCGCCGCATATCATGCACAGAAAACAGTGTATTGTATTCCCCTCTGGACCAATAAAACCATTTCCCTCTAAATCCAAAAGGTCAGTGATGATTGGCTGGAACACTTCTTTTGGAAACTGTTTATAGTCCGACTCCAAGTGGGTTCACGACCTCAAATGCATCTTGATAAAGAATTATCTGCAACGAGTCAGGATGAGCACAGTACATGAGAGTTTGCCTTAAACACTGTACCATCATGTACATCTCCTAATGTACCTTCTTTTTGTTGAACCTGAAATATACACTGGTGCTGTCTTTGCACAGACTGGTGCTTGAATAAAGCAATGATTGTCTCTTTGATAGGCACATACTGATAGTACCTTTCCTTCATATTGCTATCATTACCTCCTGAGGACGATCAGAGCATACTGATCGAAACGTCGAGTTGTACCACCAGTTCTTTTCAGAACTAATTACTACTCAATTGAGATTCCACATGGTGTCACCGCAATTAGTCTTACTTACCTAATAGGTCTTTGACAAATTCTTTTATCTTCCCGTTGTCCATATCAATACCTAAATCACCAAATCTACTCAGAAGTTTGGCATGAAGGACATTTTGACCCTGATCATGAACAGTTTGGAATTCTTCTATAATCATCTGGATTGTTGATGCTGGGATAATATACTTAGCTTGCAACTTCAAATAAAACAGTGCCAAACTGTTGATAAAGGTTTCCTGTAAATTATCTGTACCCTCTGCATGATCATTAATGTCCGTTTCATTTTGTGAATGATCATCCCGAAGTGAATGGTCATGCTCCTCTGAATCAGATTGCTCATTACTACACATTCGTCCATCAACTGTATCATTTGTATCTACTTCATTGTAATGGTAATTTTCAACTAATATATGGTTACTAGTCCAATCTTTATGACACCTACATTTATGGGCCGAGAAAGATGAAGTATTTGTGAACTGTCTTGTGCAACCACTGAAAGGACAAGCCACCTTAACTCCATCTTTGATGTGCAGTTTTAAGTTACTAATAAAATCACAAAGATTATCAAATTCCGTTAAGCATGACATAATCTGGCAAATTAATATCCTCTTGATTTGAGCTCCTGTTACCACCAGTGCATTTACCAGCTGGTTTATTGGACCCATGGCCGTGGTCACGAAGAGTATGACTTTTGAAACCTGAATAACTGATAAATCGTCGAGAACAGTTTTCAATGCAACATGGAAATGAATAATTTGGAATGCTTCTATGAAGGCCAAAATTATCACAATATGATTTTAATGTACCAGACGTTTTACCACAAATTTCACATGTGTACATGGTGCACTAAAGTAAACTAAGTTAAGGCTTTTACTAGTTTTAAGCCTAACGCTAAGGCCTAGCCTATTTGGGATTTAAGCCAAAGCTTTGATTGAGTGAGTGGTGATTGGGACTGTGTCACTGTGATGTGACATGTGTGAATAGGCCTAACGTTAACTTCAGATATGTTTTAGCCCTCTTAACGTTGCATCTAGATCTACGTTTGTGTCTACAACAAACATAGGCCTACAGTACAGGCCTAGGCTAGGCCTACGTTTATTCCATTGACTAATAATTAATATAACTAGGCTAGTAGTAGGCCTACAGTCAGTCATGTCGATGTCATTAATGACAATATTGTCAAATGACATTCAACCATGTAACGTTAGCAGGTTAGGCGTAACATGCACGTCGTAGAGCCTACGTGTAACGTTACATGTACATGGGCATGGCCAAGTTATTAATATTATCATGTTCATTCACCACCAAACGATCATGCCAAACTCAAACTGCCAAACAAGCCACAATTTTGATTGTAATTTATACTACTCTGAGTGATGCTAGGATTAATGTACACAGGCTAAAATATAATGAAACTTGTAATGGCTGACCTACATGTTAATAAAACACAATTCTTAAACATTTACAGAGCAAATACCTTGAAGTTTATTACAATTACCACTCGATACACCGTGCACTGTGTGTACGCGCCTACAGTCGGGTCACCAATGTGCTGCTGCTCTCGCGATCGCGCAGAGACTATAGTATAGACGCGTACGATGAAAACTTTTAAACTGGTACACATCCAACGATGTGTTCAGTCTGTGTTGTTTATAATGACATGTCCAACGTTGGCACCGCTGCGCACCATGCAGTATTTACGCGGGTCGATTTTGGTGGGCTGCCAAGTTTCAGAGCCGTGTGCAAAGGTGCGCGGGAAAGAAAGTATGGTCGTTTGTAGTGTACAATGTACTTTACAGTGACAAGCTGGGCCCAAGTCGCTGTTTACCGTATAAGCGAAAAATCGGCGCTTAGCAGGAATTAAGCGTATTTCACAATCAGGTTAGCAAGGAATTAATTTTTGCTTGTGTGTTCCTCTCTTAAGCGCAGTAATCTGAACCTCCGAGAAAAGCGGAGAATGAGCCTCAGGCGCAGAATGCTGCGGTAAGAGCCATGAAATTGGTAAAAAAGATATAAATTTGTTCACTTTTTAATATCTGTTTGAGTTATTTACAAATATAGGCTAGGCTACCAAACACAATCGATTCCATTGAAAATCGGACCCTATAGTTCCTCAATTACCATCTATAGAGGCTATCAATCATAACACGGAGATACTAAGTCGACAGTAATTTACCGTTTACTGAAAACAAAATATGTCTACCGTAAAAAATACAGTATGTTATTGTTTACCATACGTTTGCAAGAGTACCGTATTTCAAATACAGTTAGCTACTGTATTTGAGGCCTTCGAGCAGTTCTTTACCGTGAATGTAAATTACATTAAAGCTAGTGTAAAAACAAAACGGTGAATTACTGTACAATTTGTTTACATGGATTTACTGTAGCAAAACACAGTAAAGTGACGTATTTTTTGCAGTATTATTTTACAGTGTCAATAATGGTTTGGGAAGGAATATGAATGCTATGCTCGGGCAAAAAAATCTTTTTTTAAATTATTGGTCATGAATACTTAATCTTTAAACAATATTGATCATATTAAATAAATTCTTTGTAAATTATTTTTATGTTTCAGTATTTTTACAATTTACCTGCGTTAAGAACATACGCATTTATGTCCATTTAAACAAAATTGTGATAGGATACTGCATCCAACACTTCCGGAGTACGCTATTGTAGCCTACAAGAAACATTTTCCTATAACGGTGTCTTACATGATCAGTGAACACCTAACTGAGATCTAGACTGGAAATTGTTTTTTTCTTTTCTTTTTTCTTAGAGATTTCTTTGACTGGCTGTTAAAATTATAGTTTCCTAGTGTGACATATCACCGACATCGAGGTGTCTAAAGTAAGCCCACAACACCTGTCCACTTCAGTATAGTTTTGGTAAAATCGTCACCTGTCAATCATGAAAATGTTCGTTTTAGAGGACGGGAGAGTTGTGTAGCACTCTTAAACCTAAAGTGTTGAATCAACCTTTATGATAGTTCGATGAGTGACAACACTTTATGAAGTTAACACTACTTTATCCCGTCCCGCGAGCCCTACTGTTTTTTACAGTAGGTCATAAAATCGTTAATTACCTGGGTTAATTAACTGATTTCCCCAATTATGAATCTCAACTTGTTTCAGAGGGTCTAGAGATGTTTTTTCTTCCTTATTAATTAATTAGTTAATTAATTAGTTAATAAACACTACGTTCCTAAAATCGTGTCTTACCTTTATTTAAAAGCAGTTTTTTAATTTATTTCTATGCTGCTACCCACAGAATACATGCTCCAGCTAAATATAGAACCCCTGGCCCATTGATTTATAGATGTTATCTGCCCCTATGACCTTGTTATGAAACCCAATGCTAATCCGAACTGTAAACAATTCCCACAGGGACTCCTCAGGCATGGCACTTTGTGGCCGAGATAATGGTGACCGCAGTGACCCAGTTCTCTGAGCTCTCGGTATGGAGGGAGCACTTACGGAGAATTGATTTTTGGACCAATTAATTAAGGAGTAATTAAAAATAATTAATTTACCTACTGTAAACAACAGTAGGGCTCACTCGCCTCAGGGAGTCAAGTTAAGTCTAACTTAATCATGTTGATTCAACACTTAAAATTTAAATCCAACTTTATAAAGAGTTGTCATAGTGACCAAACTTTTTAAAATGTTGATCCCACTTTAGTTTTAAGAGTTATAATGCCCTATGCATCAACTAACATAGCACCTCGCGAGCGGCAGGTTGAAACAAAACGGGAGCTATTTGACGTATGACACACGTAAGCCTGCATAATTAAGTACACAATATGCATTTATATTTAGCCTGAAGATCTGACGTCATACTGGGGGGAGGTGGGGGGGGGGGGAGGTGGGGGGGCAACGACAAATCCTGGATGCGCCACTGAGTTGAACCCAAAATGCCTTGTATGCAAGAAGTACAATTTTGTTTTACCTGATTAGATGAACTTGACTGGAGACCAATGTCTATGTCCGGTAGAGAGGAATCCTGTATTTGAAATCATAAATGCTATCAGTTGGGCAGCATGTGTTCATCAGCTCTTTCATTGTATGAGGTAATTGTTATCTGCTGTATTTTTTTAATGATGCTCGAGTATCATGAGCTATTTTGGGGGGGTAAATTCCGGGTAAATTAAGTCAGTTGTGTCAGCCAACCCCTTCCAACGACAAATCCTGGATGCGCCACTGAGTTGAACCCAAAATGCCTTGTATGCAAGAAGTACAATTTTGTTTTACCTGATTAGATGAACTTGACTGGAGATCAATGTCTATGTCCGGGAGAGAGGAATCCTGTATTTGAAATAAGAAATGCTATCAGTTGGGCAGCATGTGTTCATCAGCTCTTTCATTGTATGAGGTAATTGTTATCTGCTGTATTTTTTAATGATTAACCCTAAGATAAAAAGGTAATTCCATTTAGGAATAAATTTTGAATAGTCTCTACAATTGAATTTTAATAATTTCAAGCATACAATGGTTGAAGAGAAATATCCACATGTATCAGTAAAAAAGAACAATCAAGCAACTTGAACTAGGCCTACATGCATTACATTGATATCCGAATCTTCCTCTGGTGGTCCACTTGAGCACCCCTGGTAGTGTGCGCGGAGCTCAATCAAAGGTATCATCTGCCCACACACCACGCATGGCTCTGATGGTCCTGAGGCACCACCTTCGAACTCCATGCTAATGTTGGTCTGTATCGGCCTGATGTAAAGCTTGGAAGTGGACAAAACCTTTACTTCAGCAGCATCACATGGACCAACTGACACCACGTTCAGGACTGATCGTGAGCGTTGCTCTGTTCGAAGCATTTCAAAACCTCCACATGAAAGTAGCTTGGGAAATGCTCTGTGGAATGAAAGAGAAATTTCTGATTTTAAACATCACACTTGTGCAGGGATACAAAGTACATGTACTTTTTGAGACACGTGAGATGTGGTCATTGTATTTTTAAATTGTACAGTAGCGCCAACCACAAATTTACATTTCACTTTCACATTTTATACTGTAGTTTACTTAGTGCTTAGTGCTATTAATATTATTGTTTTATTATTGTGTACTACTTGTGATACTGTGTTTTGAGGAATAAAAATACAGTGCAGGAGATTGCAATTTGTTTAGATTTTTGTGAATGCTCATCACTTTTATTAGAGGACCGTTCCTCACTACCCTCTCATCCGACAGGACCAGATTACCTCTTTTCTCTTCAAGCCTTTAAGCATTAAACATGAGTGCAAATGAAGCAACTGAAAGGGTTAAACTAAAGATCTTGGCGATGAACTTGTAATATTAAATATAACTTACTCAAACAGAATATCTTTGACCTCCTCAGCATCTGCATCAGAAGGGAATGTGACCAGTTTTTCCCCTAACCCCGCTTGCTTGAGGTGTAGTTTTTCATCAAGGGTAGGGACTGTGTCACATTCCCTATCTGCCAAACAAACTATTGTTCGAGTAAATGTTCGTCGTCTTATAGGCCCTGTACAGATAAAAAAAAATTCAATCAAATGTAGAAAAATCGTCATGGATACTTGATGCAAGAAACATGCATGTGTAGATATCTACGACTTGCAAACAAAATTCATTTTAACAATTAACTTGACACATTATATATTATGTGAATCTTTCTTTGCTGGATGGTAATCTATGTTTGCTAGAGAAGTTATTTGACTGAATTTACTTTATAATATATAAGAACTGAGTGAGTGTTATTATGATTATTATTATTGTTAGTAAACATCAATGATTATTTTGCACAAATCTTACAATTCTTTTAACATGTGCTGTCCAAATACACAAGTTTATGAAAGAAATGCAACTTGGAACCAATTTGATGATCATGTTTAAGTCGGTTACAAACCATGAAACCATCATTTACTTAATTATAGCTCAGACAAAATATTACTACTCAATAAATAATGGTTAGCTAGAAAAATGTTACTTTGCCGTTGGATTCCTCCTGCAGACTGCCTTCCGTAGGCACGAGATGCTCCAGCTTGAGACTGAAGAACAAAAACAGAACACAAATTTGATGATTAACTCAAAGGTTACTAGGTTGCCATGGTAGTACACTCTTTATTACTATAGGTACTTTTCACTGACAGTGAACTTCAAGTTATTATCATATGCGCATTGTGGAATGTACATGTTTCCCAGAGTCTCTTTAGTCTTAAGCTTTTTAGGCATTTTTGCTAGCATGTGGCCAAATTGTTTGGACATTTGGTTTTATGTTAGGGGCCTAGTCATTACTATGGCCTATTTCAATGTGGTTATAAATTTATTTAAAATATTACAATAAGACTAAGACCAAGAGTAGACGAAGGAGTCAGTAGTAAGAGTGTTGCCTGTATATTTTTGCCTTCTTTATTTTGCGTCGATTTTCATAGAAAAATAAATACATGTAATGATGTAGGCCTAATCATTAATTATTTAAATTTAAATTAGCCTTACTATTACTTAGCTTAGGTCATGGCCTCAATATTAATTTTTTGTGAATTTGAAATACCTGAACACCGCCTCCCCTCCTAAAAAGGGCTCTGTGCCGATTAATAATGTTGTGCGAAGACCCTGCTGCAGTCATGGCAGTAGGCCTAGTACTACTACTAGTACTAGTAGTAGTAGTAGTAGTACTAGTAGGCCTAGTAGTAGTACTAGTAGTAGGGCTCCTACTACTAGTACTAGTACTACGCCTACTGACGGTAGGCATAGATCTTGGACTCGGACCATCAGGCACACCTTGCTGTTGAACTTGTATGACACTTTCTAGAAGTTCATTTGCTCTTCGGAGGAGGCTTGTCGCCTCATCCAATCTGCCAGGGGGTTGCTGTGACATTACTTCGACGACAGATTAGATATAGGCTATTTCATAGATCTAGACTGCTGACGACTGATGGGTACTTTGTGTGCTAGTCTCGTCTGATCTGATCGATCTTTTGCACTTTTGCATGCACACACGCGTATGACATTACGTGCAAAAGAATTAGCGCGAAAGACTACACAGCGCCCTCTACTGGCGCTTGCGCTTCATTATTTCTGGGATTGATATATTTCTGGCGCTTGATATATTTCTGGGGATTGATATATTTCTGGCGCTTGATATTATTTCTGGGGGATTGATATATTTCTGGCGTTTGATATATTCCTGGGATTGATATATTTCTGGCGATTGATATATTTCTGGGATTGATATATTTCTGGGATTTGATATATTTCTGGGAATTGATATATTTCTGGCATTTGATATATTTCTGCCATTTGATATATTGTTTGCATTTGATATATTTTTTGCATTTGATATATTTCTGCCATTTGATATATTTATGCCGTTTGATATATTTCTGGCGTTTGATATATTTCTGGCGTTTGATATATTTCTGTAGTTGTCTTTTTTGCCCCAATGGCCGCCCATACTCAACGACCATCCAAGCGGCGAATCTCCTATTTCCAAACCAATGGGTAATTTCCATCCCGAAGATTCACTGGACTAAAATCATGACACCAATTATTTCTCAGAAGTAATTACACACTATTTACACAATTCACAATAGTTTTCAATGAGCAGTTATAACTCAATAAAAGAAAACATGAACATGATTGACAATAAAACTGACTCTTCCTTCTTACAAATAACAGTTAAAACAAAATGAGATTAGTAAACTAAACATAGTTAATAAATTATAAAGAGTTAAATGAAGTGAACACCTTCATATTGTATAATAAATAGGCTCAAAAATGTATCCTTGGATATGTTACCGATTAAACCATCAAGATCAGATCAACTATCTACAAATATCTGCTCAGCATAAAACATTTTGGAAAATTTCTCATAGTAAACCCATAACTCCTCAGATGTTGCTGCAAGTACAGCAAAATTAGCCAGAACACTTGCACTCAATGATCATTTTATACAAGCATATTCAAACAGATGAACTTCAACAAGTCAAGGATAGGTGGTAAGTGGATACAACTAGATTAAAAGATTGAACAGGAACTTGGTAACATTCAACTACACCAATAATGATAACAGTTAAAACAAGAGGTTAGTAAACTAAACATGGCTAATAGATTAGATGGCTAATATATTAGAGTTAAATAAAGTGAACACCTTGATATTGTATAATAAATTTAAGCTCAAAAACCAAACAACCACAGACAATCTATAAATATCTGCTCAGCATAAAAGTGTTTGGGAAATTTCTCATGGTAAACCCAGAACTCCTCACATGTTGCTGCAAGTACAGCAAAATTAGCCTGAACACTTGCACTCAATGATCATTTTATACAAAGCCTTCGGCCAAGCATAATCAAACAGATGAATTTCAACAAGTCACAAATAGGTGGTAAATGGATACAACTAGATTAACAGATTGAACAGGATATCGGTAACATTCAACTACACTGATACTGACAAGTTAAAACAAGAGGTTAGTAAACTAAACATGGTTAAT
>CM055816.1:82107397-82146333 GCA_029582265.1 Zoroaster sp. YZ-2022
AGCAAAACTTCTACATTCACGTTAAACAACAATTCTGTGAAAATTTCCGATTATTACTTTGTGTCGTTCATGCCGAGAAAATAGTGAAAATGCATTTAGATTGTTTATATTCCTGATAAGGTGGAATTTAGGAAACAGTACTCTTACCTAAATTCAAGCTACAATCCCGGCCAAAATAGTTGGGACACGTAACAATAAACATACCCTGCCCTGTCCCCGCTCTCCGCTCTCTGCTCCCCCGCTCCCCCCACCAATGTTGTTATCTCCAGCCGGAGCACAGACCGCCCAATAAGAGCCAACATTGTCAGGGGGCCGGGGGGCCCAGCGAGATTTGACAGGGATTGTCTGAATTCCCTTGTAGTATATGTGAGCGACATAGCCATTTTATCCATGCGCTTATTGTCTGTCTTTGTGAATTTTATTTTTTTTGTTCAGTTTATTGTATTATTACAGTAGTATTATTACGTTTTCTCTGGAGGGGTGTTTGGTTTTGTTTCCCAAACATGAAATGGCGTCCAAAGGTTGAATTAAAGAACATTTTTTGGGGAAAAAATAATAATGATAAAATATTATTGTAGATTTTACCCTAACGTATGATAAATTATACTCTGTATACTCAGTGTTTCCAGAGTGCTGCGGACAAAAATATACAAACGTTCTACTCGGGTGGGATTCGAACCTACGATCCCCGCGTTTTAACGCAGATGTGTTAACCACTACACCACCGTGGCACCCGACGAAGTGGAGGCAAAGGTTGAATTAAAGAACATTGGGGAAAAAAGACAACAATATTTTAAAAAATAATTATAATAATAATAATAAAATATTATTGTTGATTTTACCATAATGTGTGATAAGCACTGTATACTCTGTTTCCCGAGTGCTGCGGACATAAATACACCATCACTCTGATCGGGTGGGACTCGAACCTACGATCCCTGCATTCCACAGCAGATGTCTTATCCACTATACCACCATGGTATCCGCCAACAAAACCCCAGTTCGATCCCCATTCATCTGTCGATGGATAATGTAACCACGGTTCACCACTGTACAATAAAGGAGAGTCACTCCCTTCCTTTCTATTTTGGTTTCGATGGATCACCGTTGGATTTTTCGTCAAAATAACGGAATGAGGGGATGAAAACAAATTGAAAGAGGCTTGCATGTTGTTTGTGTATCCTAATGCGCTTTTCGCGTTGAACACAAACTCTCTTTTGGGAACTTATGGACCAAAATGGCATGGTGAACCGTCATGGTGAACCGTGTACGGTGCACGCTACAATTAAGTTCTGTTTTGCGCAAGCGCAATGCATCATACATCGTTCTTAAACAATATTTTATGAACTAATATTCTTATGAATGAATAAAATTGGACCCAGAAACATGTTATCGCTGAAAAGAGAGTTCGTGTTCAACGCGAAAAGCGTATTAGGATACACAAACAACTTATAAGCCTCTTCAAGGGAGTGACTCTCCTTTTTCCTTATTGTACAGTGGTGAACCGTGGTTACACTATCCATCGACGGATTAAAGGAATCGAACTGGGGACTTGTCGCAGGTTACCATGGTGGTTAAGACATCTCATCTGTAATGCGGGATCGTCGGTTCGAATCCCAACCAAGTAGAATGTTTATGTTTTTTTGTCCGCAACACCTACAATAATATTATTTTAATTTGTTTTAATTTTTTAATTTTTTGATTATTATTTTTTGATTATTGGATGATGATTTTGAAGATGATGAGGATAATGAGGATGAGGATGACGTCCAGCGTCACCTACATCATTGGCATCATCATCATCACGAGATGATGACCAACACCATCACTTGCCTTGTCCCTTAATGTATTGTCCCTGAGACAAAGACAAAGACTGCGGTTTGCCCGCGTCTGGTCACGGCTTCGTATATAAACTAAGAGAAAATTCAGACAATCCCGGCCAAAATAGTTGGGACACGTAACAATAAACATACCCTGCCCTGTCCCCGCTCTCCGCTCCCCCCACCAATGTTGTTATCTCCAGCCGGAGCACAGACCGCCCAATAAGAGCCAACATTGTCAGGGGGCCGGTGGGCCCAGCGAGATTTGACCGGGATTGTAGAAATTAGTTCACTTTTCTTAAAAGTATAACAACACCCCCGGTAGACAACATTATTTCTAGGAAGGAGTAATACCATCATAAACTATAAATAATAACAGCAATTATAACTGAATATAAGTTTTGTTATTTTATCAAGAATTTTGTTTACGTTATTCAAACTTCCATAATCACTTGTACATAACACCACGATACTTTCGTTTACATGATTAAAGATTAATTATATATATATATATATATATATATATATATATATATATATATATATATATATATATATATATCGTCACCGTTTTCACGAAGTGACGAATCAGCCCACACAGCTGCAAATCCATGTTTTGAGATAATCGCCCATGAAGTTGAACTGTTTTTGAAATCGCAATTTCAAAGACTTTTCAGCATTAATTATTTCAGATTTTGCTTCCTACTAAAGCTAATAACTTTAATTACAAAGAAATGTCGGTATCTTTATCATAGAGATTGTAATTAATGGGGAATTACTTTCCAAACATATTCGTCACTTCGTGAAAACGCAAAAACAAGACCGCGCGTGCAGAGCGCTGTATATTAAACAACGTATTAAGCGATTCGTCACTTCGTGAAAACGCTAAACGTAAGTAGGTCACACGATTCGTCACTTCGTGAAAACGCAAAACCAACAATACCCGCTTTGGCATGTTGCCAATCGCTATGTATTCCAATGTTTAAAGCGACGAACGGCGATTCGTCACTTTGTGAAAACTTAAAACAGCTTAGCCAAGTGATTCGCTGGGTATATTAATAGCGTAATTACGAAACTATGACGTTTCAACACTTGAAACTTAGCAGAAATGTCGGCCTCAATGAATACATCTCAAATATCTACAAAACTGAATTTGACAAAAAAGAGGATTTTTTACGGATTCGTCACTTCGTGAAAACTGTGACGAAATGACGAATGTCATACCAGTTTGGCTTTCGGCTTTTTGCCTCTTTAGTGGCCATTGTTGCACGATTGTTATACAATGTGTACATGTACATCTCTGTTGTGTGTCCGGGGTGTTTTACACGCGCGCGTCTAATAATGTGAGAGGAGACGTGACGCGGACTCGAAATGTAACCAATCAAAATCATTGTTAGGGATAGATGCGCGTGATACGCGCTCGTATATGTATATGAGTTAAGTGTTGTGAGATAAGCGGGGTACTAAGTTAAGCGGGGTTCTTAGATGTTTTGTGAATAGGTAGTTAAGTGCTCCACTTAAGTTAGCGGGGTGCTTACGATTTAAGGGCAATCTTAAGTGCCCTACTAAGTTAGTTTTGTGAATACCGCCCCTGAAGTCTGCTTTAGTATCTAAACCATAATTACCCAGTTGGACTGTTTGACATGAGGGATACATGGACCCAAACATAGAACACAATATTGAAACATTGTGATTTCATGTTCAGTTTCTCAGATAAGAGAGGTTGGTTGAAACCGTGACTGACATTACAGAAACCAACGTGCTCAAAATATTTTAAAAACATTTTCAACATTTCTGTTGAAGTTATAAGTGCATGTAATCTAAATCCATATCAACATAATAGGCCAATTCCATCGAGACAGAAATGACAATACATGGCTATTTTCAACAGTGAAGGTTATCTCATGAAAACTTGCAGGAGGTAAACCTAAATGAAACACCTCATGTTCAGGTATAATAATCATGGTTCACTCAGTCACTGGGCCAATATCATTGCTACAATCTTTTTCAGCTCCCTGGGGAGTATACAGCCTATTTGTATCTTTTGAGAAATGATCACTTGAAGTGGAATGATGTGCTGACTCAAATATTGTTCCCAAAAATATGTTGATTTGGTATTTGTCCTCAGTTAATTGACATGTTATATAGCCCATTGAAATTGTTGATTTCCTAAATGCATATAACACCAATTCTCTTTTTTTTTCTTCATATCTAGTCACGTAAAGTTTTCAGAAAGCAGGATATTAGACAGTTGAGGGTAATGTAACTTAACCAAAAATATGAATTTTTTTATAGTTGATTTTTTCCTTTGATTCCAAATATGACAACTGGAATTTTCTTCCTATTCATCTCTTATATGAAAACAGTTTAATAAATTATCTTTATACAAACACTTCAAGAATACATGGAAATGAAAATAGTAACGTGAGTGTGTATGTAACGTGAGTGTGTATGTAACGTGAGTGTGTATGTAACGTGTGTAAGTATGTAACGTGAGTAACCGGTTTTGTAATGTGAATAACCATGATAATCGTGTCATTAAAGTGGTAAACATAAGTTTTACATGTATGTGAATGAATGAAATTGTGGTAATGACTGGGTGAATATCATTTTACAATATAAAGGCCATTTTTCAGGAATTTAACCATCATGCATTACACTTCTTACACATCTTTTTGGAAAGTTTGTCTTTACCAGTATATATAATTGAGTATTATTTTTATGCATCTTTATGTCAGCGTTTTCATCAAAAGCTTAACCTCTAGTTTAATTTTGTTTTTAATAACTTTTCCACAGACGGACTTCAAAAGCCAGAATGGAAAAGGACGTAAGTAGGCCTACATCTATGACATTGTATGATAATCATTTTATGAAACACACTGCACGGAGTAGTTCTTGCAAATGAATTTTCGTTTACATTAAATAATAAAATAAAGTGATGAATACAACGACCTCAACACTCTTTTCTACTTCTATTTCAGGCTATGTGGTATTTCAATGAAATTCAGGAAGGAAGAGGAGATATAGAGGTATTTATGGACCCCGAAAACAAATAGTTGGCAACTAAATTGGCCCCTAACTGCCAATTAAGCCTAGTTGGATACTAAGTGTTATTCATAAAATGCCGCTAAGCTTAGTGGACTGCTAAGTTGTCTGCTAACTTTAGAGGTGATCTTGGGTACCTCTAAGTCACTAGTTGACAACTAAACCCTTCATTTGTATGTTTGACTCTGTGTTCACGATGCTGAGAACATAGAACTGCCTGTACATTGCATTCGATAGGCGCACACACACAGTTCGTGCATGCACAGCTGTATTGTTAGACACATAAACATGCCACTCATATTGAAAGTGAAACTTACCCATATTGTG
Source organism: Zoroaster sp. YZ-2022 (assembly GCA_029582265.1). Classification (NCBI taxonomy): domain Eukaryota; kingdom Metazoa; phylum Echinodermata; class Asteroidea; order Forcipulatida; family Zoroasteridae; genus Zoroaster; species Zoroaster sp. YZ-2022. The sequence goes on from CM055816.1 coordinate 82,112,590, forward strand.
TTTTGTGGTTTGGAACAATGCCAACTGCTAAGTTAACAACCAACTAAATCCTAGTTGACAACTACCTGGCACTGTCCCTAGCAGGGTTTTATGAATATGGAAATAGCAAGAAACTATGGAGCAGGCAACTAGGCATTTAGCAGCCTGCAAAGACCTAGTTGGCTGCTAGTTTAGCAGGCTTTTATGAATATGGGCCCAGATCTCTAGATTGTTCCTTTTGTAACAGTCTTAGTCCGACAGCACTTATTGTGAAACAGTATGTCACACATGTATGTACATTTCCTTTTCGGGCACATTGATTGGAATTTACATTCATTCAAAGCTGTTCCTTAACCCTAACTCCCTAGGTGATATTGCTCAAGACTGTACAAAATCCTCCAAAATCAATCAACACATGTTAAGTCTATGGCCATATCTGGGGACTGTTTTATTTTACAATGCCTGGCCCCATGCTACGCATGGTTGATAAGGCCCAACCGTACCAAATCCATTAAAATCAAGCCAAACCTGCTGATGGATTTTGGAGGTTTTTGGGTGGTTAGGGTTTAAGTGTTAACACATACAATGTACATGGTTACTGTTTATGTCTCTGTACAGGAAAATCTTGCTGAAAAATATGAAGCCGAAGGAGATGGTGAAAGTGTTGAAGTGAACGATGACGAAGAAGAAAATGACGAAGAAGAACATGAAGAGGAAGGGGACGATGAAGAGGACGAGGAAGATGAAGACGAGGATGAAGATGGTTGTGGGGATGAGTGCAGCTATGTCCCTTCAGAAAGAAGTACGGTAAGTGACTAGCATAAACATGTTGCAAAGTGGTACATCATTTTTCAGTTGCTGATCAAACACAAATCATAATTTTATTATAACATTACAATAATAATTACAAGGGACTTGAACAAATAAATTGCAATTATGTGAGTTTAATTATTAAAGAATAAACTGGCTTGTGGAGTGTCATGGCTGAGCAATCATGTGCATTGGACTCATGTTCTGCCGATTTCAGAAAAATTGGTTGGAATTCCTGGGTGTGTGTCCTAATAAGCAAGACACTTCCATACTTGCTTTGTTGTCCAATGTGTTGTGTAATCAGTGCAAGTAAATGAACTTACCCTGGTGTTTCCTGGTTAATTGGCTGCATATTACACCATGTTCTTGTTCATCACCTGGTGGTTCTCTACAAGCCTTCATTCATCATTTCACCTGTTTGAAAACAGAATTTAAATGTAATTACAAGTGTTTGTAACTCAAATGTAAAAAAAATCAATCAATCAATTTGTTAACTTGAAAGCAGCAAGTTTCAGTTGAGTTATTATTGACTTGAACTTAATTGATCATTGCAGACAATAGACGAAGATGGTTTATACACTGAATGTAGCACTGCAACGAAAAAGGCCACAAGTGGAGAAAAGTGGAGGAATAAGTATAAACCTGTATGAAATTGTTTTATTTATATTTAATTAAATACATAAATAAAATACAAACTGCCTTAACCCTAATGATGCTTGGGTAACTTTCTTATCACCATGCTGAACGCAACAACATACACCAGTGGCCAATGGTCGCTAGTTGCAACAAGATCCATATGTGGATCTTGTACCTAGCAGTGAAGGGTTCAGTAAATCGGACTGTTTTTCAAGTGCTGTCTGCAACAACATACATCAAAGTGATCTTGTTGCATTGAGTAGAGTAATGCTGGTGGTTAAATTGAAATACAGGTTTTTATTTGACTCAGATTATTTAGCTGCACAAGCTTTGTGCTTTACTGCTATGGTAATCATCATTGTCTTTTCCCCCGGTCTTCACTGTGTGATACAGTCATTAGAACGCAGTGAAGACCGGGGTCCTCTTTCCACTTTATTTACATGTTCGTTACTTTTTATGTTTTCCTTTGCTTACACATTTCAATATTTGATTTGGATAATTTTAAATCAACAGGGAAAGAGAACTGCACGAAAGTGCACACTGTGCTCTCGTACAATCATTTATTTATCCCAACATCTCCAGCGGCAACACAAAATAAATAACAAAGATGCAAGGATGAAGGAGTTGTATAAAGCACGAAAGAGGTAAATAATAACAGCGAACAATTTCATTGCACAGTAAAATATAGCAATGTTTACATATAAATTCCATATTTTTCAATCCAAATTGATGCACCATTCAAAACCATCTGACAGTTGGTGCAAACTAAAGTCTAGCATGACCTATGACTATAGCAATCGCACTTTCTTCCATTCTACTACAAGGTTCAAAATCAGTCAAAATGTTGTGCACTTATATATCTAATGTACTTAAAAGTCAAACACTGTCAAACCTTATGCGTAGTAAGTACATTTACAGGTCAAAATGAGTCGACTGTTTTTGACTGATAAAAGCATTGTCTAGTATTGTTCAGGGTGGTCAGAATAACAGTAAAAACCAGTCAAAAATACCCCTGTGTGCACATTTGGGTCAACAGTCAAAACGGAAATCAATAGTAGGAGGGTTAAGTTCACTTGCATATGACTTTGTATAGATTTTCCTGTGCCATATGTTACTTGTACATTCTCAACTGAAAAAGAAAGCAGATTATATCAGATGCCTATGTGTCAATACTGAACTCCAACTCTGATAGGGACGAGTTCTCTTAATAACCTCAAAACCTACTATATAATCTTTACACCAAGAAATTTGTCCTAAGAAATGCTTCAGTCTAAAATACATGTACATGTAGTACGATATAGGAGAAATTTTCTTTTTTCTTATCACTTTATTTTCATTGGCCCAACCAAATTAAGCACGAATGATTTGCACAAAATCCCAGACAAATCATAAACAGTTACTGGGTGTTATCTATAAAAAAGTGACCATCTTCATTTATTAATGTTTGGTTGTTATGGAATGTGGATGTTGAAAACTAAAAGACAGGAATTCATGATCTTTTTCCAATAATACCTTCATTTTTTATGGCATGATTCATTTGCAGACAACCTACTCATCATGATGTGAGACCACTGCGGGTTCGAAAACAACACAAATGCCCCTACAGGGGATGCTATGCAGATGGACTGAAAAGAGTCGATGTGCACCTCCAAAAAATGCACAATGTGAAGGTACAATGTTCAGATGTTTACCCAATGTTTAATGTAAAAAATACCCAATGCTGTAGTGAAGTCCCAGCTTGAGCTCTTTCATTGACTTCTGTGTCTTCTTGTGTGAAATGTAATTTATATTTTTGATATTAAAATAAAAAAGAATACCTAAACACTAACAAAAAAACTAAACAAAATTATAAGTTTTTTAAAGGTTCATTCCCATTTCAATAAATATACAAATTTCAACAAGCCTATTAGATTATTGCATTTACTTTCAGTATACAGCCTAGGTGTTAACAGCACACACAAGTGCAGAGTCATGCCTACAACGTACAAGTTATGGCCCTACATCATTGTGTCCCGCTCAGTGAGCACTGATAACTTACAACCTTATGTCAAACCTATTCCCTATGACATTTTCCTCTAAAATCAATATGAAATATTCCTTTATTGCTCATGTAAAATTTTGACAATTTTCTTTTCTCTCCCACAGAAAATTGCCCACATTTAATGGTTTGATTATTATAAATAACATTTTGCATTAATAAATTTGTAATTGTTCAAAATTGTTCATATTACATATTAAAAATGTATTCACATATGCATAAATCTTATACTATGCACAGCGAGGATCAAAGCTGTACAACTTCCTGCTTGGAAAAATAAAAAAGACACAGCAGAAGCCCCTCAACGACCATCCAAGCTGCGAATCTCCTATTTCCAAATCAATAGGTAATTTCCATCCCGAAGATTCACTGGACACCTTAATGATTCTCAACTAATCAATTAACCAATATGTACGCTGTATAAGATCTTCCCTTTGGGAACTTTGTTTTTCTCATGATTATATGTATTTTGACATCAAACGTTACAAACTTCACAAATCACAAGTGATGCAGTTACATGTATTTAACTCAAATATTTCTTCTCTTTTCAATTTTGTATAGATGTACTCAAGGAATTTGAGGAGTTTGTTTTCGCTGCAAATGGGGGCACGACCGAAAACCACAGAAATGCCAAAAACACTGTGAGGCAGCTGGAACTCGTGATGGCCACCATGAAAATTGACCTGACTAAAATCATGACACCAATTATTTCTCAGAAGTAATTACCCACTATTTACAAAATTCACAATAGTTTTCAGTGAGCAGTTATAACTCAATAAAAGAAAACATGAACATGATTGACAATAAAACTGACTCTTCCTTCTTACAAATAACAGTTAAAACAAAATGAGATTAGTAAACTAAACATGGTTAATAAATTATAAAGAGTTAAATGAAGTGAACACCTTCATATTGTATAATAAATAAGCTCAAAAATGTATCCTTGGATATGCTACCGATTAAACCATCAAGATCAGATCAACTATCTACAAATATCTGCTCAGCATAAAACATTTTGGAAAATTTCTCATAGTAAACCCATAACTCCTCAGATGTTGCTGCAAGTACAGCAAAATTAGCCAGAACACTTGCACTCAATGATCATTTTATACAAGCATATTCAAACAGATGAACTTCAACAAGTCAAGGATAGGTGGTAAGTGGATACAACTAGATTAAAAGATTGAACAGGAACTTGGTAACATTCAACTACACCAATAATGATAACAGTTAAAACAAGAGGTTAGTAAACTAAACATGGCTAATAGATTAGATGGCTAATATATTAGAGTTAAATAAAATGAACACCTTGATATTGTATAATAAATTTAAGCTCAAAAACCAAACAACCACAGACAATCTATAAATATCTGCTCAGCATAAAAGTGTTTGGGAAATTTCTCATGGTAAACCCAGAACTCCTCACACATGTTGCTGCAAGTACAGCAAAATTTGCCTGAACACTTGCACTCAATGATCATTTTATACAAAGCCTTCGGCCAAGCATAATCAAACAGATGAATTTCAACAAGTCACAAATAGGTGGTAAGTGGATACAACTAGATTAATAGATTGAACAGGATATCGGTAACATTCAACTACACTGATACTGACAAGTTAAAACAAGAGGTTAGTAAACTAAACATGGTTAATAACTGACTGAAATAAAACAAAATATAGTTTTAAGTGAGCACCGTTATAACTCAATGAAAGAAAACATGAAATTACTCATTGAAATAAGATTGTACATGTACATTAGCACAAGGAATTTGAGATTGTCTTCGCTGCCAATGGGGGTGGGGGGGGGGGGAGGGCACGACTGAAAACAAAAGCAATGCCAATACCGTGAGGCACCTTGAACTTGTTATGGCCATCATGAAAGTAGACCTAACTAAAATCATGACACCAAGTATTTCTCAGAAGTAATTACCCACTGTAACAGTGAGCACAGTTATAACTAAATGAAAGAAAACATGAAATCACACATTATCACAATAATTGATTGAAAGAAAACAAATGAGTTTGAGCAAGTTTGAGCTTATTAAAATAACAAAATGGTGATAGTATTAACATTAGTACATTAACCTAACCTTCTGCATATATAATTATGTAGAGTTTGAGATTTTGACGATTTTTATAAAGGGCGCCCTCCTTCGACGTAAAACAACGCGCGCTCTCTCTCTTCCTGAAACTTTGCGGTTCGGATGTTTGTATGACAGAGACAGAAATAAATGTTCCTTTTTACTCGATTAAAAGGAAGTAAGTGATTTTTAATTGTTTCCATGTATTAGTAAGGGTTTTTGTGACCAAGATAATGTCATGGTATGTTTTCAAACTAAATCGGGAAGTGGTTAAAGTGTGCATTTTAGTGTACCGGTATATTTTCCAGGCCATGTACTGGGCAGGTCGAGTTGTCTTTTCTGTGTAATTTCTGAACGATACATGTCCATATGTACTCCTATGATAGTTTGGTTACCATAAATCTGTACCCATTTATACCAGGTGGTGATTAGATACCAGGGAGGCAGCTGTGCCAGTCACATGTACTGTACATGATGGTTGAACAGAAAGTGTTGGGTGAGTTTGGACACTTGAATTATTTACTTGTATGAAGAAGACACTCAATGTCTAGGATGGAAGTTATTGGCATGTAGAATTTATTGTGCTTTATGTACCACTTTACAGGGGTTTGTTTTATTTACGGGTTTTGGACGATGGAAGTGAATAAACTGCCGACCCATGAAGGGTAATCTTGCTCGTTTTCTGCGAGTTCTTCTCTGTATCCTAGTGGGTACACACCCACACACCGAGATCCACATTATAGGGAATCAACCCAGAGCCTGCCCACGCAGACCTCTACAGTTTTGGCATCGTAGACAGGATGCAGAGAAGATGAGGCCCTCAACCCCTAACACTTAAATCAAATTTTGACTCAAACTAGTGACAATTGCATGTCACAGTGAAGACACATAGTGTTAAGATATTTGTTGGTACATTTGTATGACTGCTATTTTTTCTGAATGGTATTATGAGCTATGGTGTTCTAGCTTGAGAATTGTCAATTCAGAATGCTGTAGTAGTGTAAGACCAGACGAGTTGTCTAGATATTTTAAACAGGGTGTCGCTCCGCGAGTTCTCAAGTGAGACAATAAGCGCTCTCCTCTGTCAGATTTCAAGGGTCGTTTGGGTATTTCATAATTATACGACGATGGCTCTGCCCGAAGGTTTGGCGGATGCGCTTAAAGTTACACATGAAGCCATTGCAGAGTCATTGGCAAATGCATTGGGAAATTTGAAGCTTGCAAGAACTCCTAAGGTCAGCCTTGTAAAGTTTTGCGGACCGCCTCGCAAAACAGGAGACCTAACCATAAACGAATGGTTAGAAGAATTTGACTGCTATTCCAGACAACTTGGACTGGAAAATAGTGATAAAATGGCAGCATTCATTCACGGCCGTTACTCACCGAAAAAAAGAGTGCGCCCTCAGTTTTCAAAAAAGGACAATCGAAAACAGACATCTTTCTACGCCCTACGAGGGCGCTGTTTGTTATTGTTCAAAAAGGGTAAAACTGCCGCTTGATATACGTAAACATTTCTAGACTTTTCATTGGCGGAAAGGTTTATGCAAATTATTTAAAGAATGCAATTGATTGAGAAAGTATCAAGAAGTCTAAAAAGGTAGAAGTTCAGAGGTCAAATGATTCCGTGGGCGAACTAGGTCGCACGTGTAAATCTTAAATGATGCGCACGGTGGTAGCTGCTGAAAATGTGTTCCAAAAGTCGTCATTTCTACGATAAATATCATTTCTACAGAATTATGCCACAGGTAAGTTGTATAAATGGACATTAATTGTAGGGATTGATGTGATATTAAAGTGAGGGCAAGTATATTTTTCTTTCGGCGAGGTTTTAGAAAGTCGGTAAATAACGACCGAACAGTTTTGGTTTTTCGCACTGTCACATGTTTACGTATAGAAATGCATAGTTCAGTACATGTACATGAATGATCGACTATCGTTAACTTACTTAGGCCATTATCGTTAAGTAGTACATGTATAATGGGGTGGGGGCGAGTGTTGGGGATTACATTGGGCACTTCTGGTTCTAATTTTGAACCGTCATTTCACATGAAGTTTTACACTGACTTAGCTAAGTGAATACAGCCATGCGGTAGCTTACAGTACATTATTAATATTCACAAATTGGTACAATGTACAAGATTCACGAACATTTTGCAGACAGGCCTACAGGTATAACTTTCAAATATTGACATATTTTATTGAACAGCAAATATCACTAATTTTGAACCACCCTAAGCCTAATTCATCAACATAAATAATGCACGTAGCAGATTAAACTTTAAGATGGTGCTCGTATACCGTAAAAGTGTTTGTTTCAAACACACCTTGTAATAATAGTTTTTATGCACTCATTTTCTTTACAGAAAATCATTATTGTTAATACAGTCATTATTTACAAATTTATACAGATGTTAAAAATGTGTACAGTTGTGACATGCAATTGTAAATGCCTTTTGTCTTTGCCAAAACTAGAATATGAAATGTATTACTATATCATTATTTGTTTATATTTGATCCTTAGGAGCCGAGTTTTCCCCACAAGAGGTTTTGACAAGAAGTTGTTCATGTACGTGTATGACTGTCAGGTAAATATCTGTTCTGTACCCCACAATTATATCAACAGATTCTTTATAAGTTAGTACATAGCATAATGTAACTTCTGTATATTATATGCAAGTCACAGTCCAGCAAGAACTGTAATTATTTTCAAATTAAACCCAACTGTCCCAAACCCACCAAAAATCAACGCATTGTTTTTATTAATTCTGATGGACTGAATGTCATAGACAGTCAAAATGCTTAGGGTGTTAGGGTTTAAATGAACTAATTTAATTAAATTAGTTAAGTGACATTCAATGTTTGGTATTAATTGCCGTATAAAGACCGTATGTTGAACTTTTATTCTCATTGGTATGATTGCAGTCGGTCTTGGACTAGGCAGGTCACAGTGCACGCACAGCTTGTCTGCCACGTACTGTGTACACTGCCAAACTGGTAAAACTTGAAAAGAAATACTATTTACAACTTAAGAATTAGAAACTTTGAAAGCAGTTATGGGTGTAGTTTTTTCACATATAATAAGTTAATACTTTCATCCTAGTACATGTGAAGTATTGAAAACGTAGGTCACAGGGAAGTATTTTTAAATATTTTTTTAATATACACTGTTTTGTGTAAAAATACAACAAATCTGGTAATTGACATTGACTTTACATTAAAATACCATAGCCTTCTCTCAGAAAATGTAAACATTTTGGCTCTGCAATACTTATTTTCTTTAAAAAAAACATGTAAAATTGCAATAAAGTCATGTTTACCTAATTTTACATGGCAGGTTTTCCGGCGAATAAACGATATCTTTAAAAATTTATTTCTCAAGAACCGCTTAGTAACAAAATATAGCATTCAGTGAGGTCTTTCATACAGAATCAAAATTAAACATGTGTAATGTATGCTTATTTTTTGAGTGCTCTAGCTACTACTATAACTAATTATCAAACCTACCCCCCCCCCCCCCCCTATTTTCCGCACTTGTTCCCAACAACAAATTTATTCCTCACTTTTTCTTTTTTTAGCATTGATGACTTTTGACTGAACTTCTGGAGTAGTTGCCACATGGTGACGCCTCATGATTGTCATCAGTTGCTGAAGGTTGTCCCTCATCCCGCTGATGGCCCGGCGTGTTCTGTTGAACTGGGTATGAATGAGTTCACCCCCCTGTTCATTCAGCATACCAAATGAAATCCAACACCAAACCTGCAGAGCTGCTCAACGGCATGATCTTCTAACAGATGCATTTTGGGTGTAATAGTGGCCGTCATGTGTATTTATAATTTCTAGGCTTACATGGTTGATGTCCACCCCAATCATATGCTCTGCCACTACACTGTGTGAAACATCCTTTGCACGAGCCTTCCGGGAGCCATCTGCCATGTAAGCTCGGTAGTCGTTTTGCAGGGTGTCTAGTGTTCGGGGAGATGTTGTTTGCTCACGTTCTGATGGAGGTAGTTTCATTTCTTGTCGTGATGTGTGACAAAACAAACAGCAATACCGTGCTAAAAAGAAAATGAATAGTTGTGTTCATGCACGTGTACACTCACTGTACATGTACATACATAACAGGATACATATATAAAAAAGTATAAATTTAAAATATCAATGTAAATTTTTTTCAAAAGAAGAAATATGTACATGTTTAAAAATTGCACTTAATATTGTACAGTGCCTCAAATGTAATACTACAGATCAATCATTTACCATTACAGCTGCAGATTCCATATATTTTTGTGAGCAGTTCGTAATCTCCAAATACGAATAATCGAATGGACTTTCCTCTGCAGAAAAATGTACACAAATTATATGATCAAGTCAAACAAAAACAATAGTATTTAGTCTTTATTATTATTTGTTATGTGCACACAAAAACAACAAATGAACACTAACCTCCATTTTAGATGTTTGAGGCTTGACACTTAATGTAGCACTGGCTTAATGTGTTGCAAATTTGTCATCGAGTCTTGAGCCTCAAAACATCAGAATACAACGGTATTTTTGGTAGAGTTGGGATGGATAGTGTTGGCAACCTGGAAGGCAAATTTGAATGACTTGCCCCCTTTGTCCCCACCAACTTTAATCCATATTTCATCATCAGGAATTATGCCATCATGCCATGTCAGGGAACCGTTCATAAGAAATGAAGTGGAAATGAAAAGGCAATGTTATGAAATTCACAATTACAAAATGCTTCAATTAAATGTTTATTGTTATGTAAGCATAAAGATGCTACTTACTGATCATGCCTGTTGAGGTAGTCCAATATCATGCCATTCAAATCCTTGACATGAACATATGGGACATCTTGTGTTTTCATGCCGTCCATGCCACTGGATTCGTTTGAACTGAACACCATTGGCTCAAGTGACCCAACCAGGTTGTCATTCAGTAGAGATTCCTGTCTCTTTCTCATGCCTCTTTCAGATGTGAAACTTGCACTGACTGTCCCAACATATCTGTATGTAAAAGTTGTAAATACAAAAGAAATGTTCATAATGACGTCACGAACTGAAGGACGCCCTCGTTCAGAGGTAAAAGAAGACCACTCATTGGTTCATGTATATGCGCTGCACATACACTGCACGCTGCCACACCTTTAAGTGCATGTACTGTATGTGCAGTGCACATCCCAATGAATGACATTGTTTTACCTTAGAATGAGGGTGCTGTTTGTGATGTCAGTCCATGTATTACATGTATGTATATTCATTATTCATATATATATATATATATATATATATATATATATATATATATGTATATATATATATATATATATATATATATATATATATATATATATATATATATTGTATTACACTTTATATTAAAAGGAAAGTGATAGTATACATACATGTATGCATAATGTTCGTAGAAAACAAGCAATTTTACCTTCTTAATTTCCTGACTTGTTCCCATGTTAGCTGACAATCGTGCATCATTGCCAGTGTTTGGTCAGGTCCAACAGTCTTAGTGGTCACGGTTTTCGGTTGTAAATCTGGGGTCGTTGGTGGTCGCTTCATTTGCACATATGCGGGCTGATTTTAACACAAAAAGATAGATGAAATGCATTCCTATGTATTTTACTTTATTACATTTAAAGGAGCAGTATTGTCATGGTCAGAGTAGATTTTCGACAGGGCATGGAATTGATGTCCTAGTTTAATATGAACACAGTGACTGAAAATTACAGGCTCATTTTTGCAGCAGCAACGGTAATATGTCCTTATCATGCGAGGGATTATTTTCAGTCACCGAGTTAATCTAAAACTAGCATACCAATTCCATGCCCTGTTTATCGCGACGATACTGCCCCTTTAATTACTGGTTTTGTTAGTATCATTACTTTGTATTATTAGGCGTACACGTATGTCTTACATGTTATTCTATTTATTTTGTTTAATTCATAAATTTCCAAAATAATTTAGACAATTGATTGGACAAAACTTAATCACAGGGGGTGTATCAACGCATTAATGGGAATAAATATTTTTACGCTAGTTCTTTACCACAGTATAATGACATGTTTGTATGTCGTCACAGGATATAAGGACCTCGCCTTCGGATCAGTCATTAATGCCCGTGGTCACGCCAAAAACCGGTATTTAACCTGCGGTCAAGACCGTGTGCTAAATTTTTATTCCCTTAAATGTTATAACGCTGGGGGTATAAACATTTACTTTAATACTAACCCGTCCTGGTGTTTTGAGCTGAGCAACCCTGTCTGTAGTTATAAGTTTTAGCCATGTCCATGCATCACTAGCTGCCTCTATTTCCTTTGGGATTGGAGTTCCTTTGCTGTGTTGGATGGCCTTGGATTTTAACAAATCTGCTGCTTTGATTATTTCTGGGTCTAGATTTGATTGTGGACTTGTAGACTGGGTTGCAGGTGTTGAGCATATTTTGCAATGACAAATGGCAGGCTTAGGGGGTTTGGGGAGACATACATGATTTGCCATTTTGTCCAATTTTCCAACACTTCCACATTGTGTGCAAACAGTCAGAAGGACACTGAGTTGGAGTCTAAGAATCCTTGGAACTTGGGAAACTTCTGTATAGTTAATTGATGCTTTACAAACAGGGCATGGTACTTCGGGTTGTTTGTTAAACTGGAACCATCCAGATAAGCAGTTAGCACAGAAGTTATGTTCACAGAGGGTTTGTACTGAAGGGGAACTTAACACACATTGGCAGATGGGTTTCCTCATCCTTAGATTTACCAAGGATGTCAATGAGTGGCGTTACATTGTAGCTGTTGGTAGTGTTTATACTGGCGAACAATTTATCTGGCAATTCCTCAATTACTGTGGTTTTATGAAGTGGACCCCTGTATATTTTTGCTGTTGGTGTTCTACCTCTACGGTTTATTGTAGTACAGACTCTACATTGACCTACTCGTGGGTGCTTCTCCCAAGTAACAATTTCAATTCTTGTTTCTTGATGCTCACGGTTTCCTGATGAAATGTACCGTAATGTTCTTGCACATCTGTAGCATACAAACTGGGGATGTATATCTGGATCATCACTCCATGTATTTAAATTGAAAGCTGTAGAAATTTCCTTGGTGTATTTAGTGCATGGTACTGGCTTAGTGTTATTTTTTGTATGTCTCTGAGTGACAAGTCTTCTACCACATATCCGACATAATTTATTTAAAGAACTTATATGGAATTCCATTTTATGATGTAATAAATGTAACACTATAAATGACACATAAAAACCTGACTTGGAGTATCACTTTCATGCCGTCTCCGCGATGAGCTGACCTCCCACCGCTGAGCGCTGTGTATAATTATACTATGTAATGTGTATATGTACTATTTAATATTAACAATTTTTTTTCATTCATAATTCCCGCGCTACTATACGTACATAATTACCCTTACGTGTATACGTATACACGTATGGTAATATACATGTACATACGGTGTACTGTGTGTGAGTGCGTACGTTGAACTTACATGCGCCCACACACACAACTCGTAATGCATGCATTTATATGGGGAAACTCGTACGAACTTGAACTCGGAGTGAAAAAACCGCCGTGAAAAAAAACGTATCTCGAAATTTAAATTTGCCCTCATCATTATATTTAGAGTAAGAATTTAATAATTTATAATTTAACAAGCTTTTGATATGAAATGCACAAGGAAATGATGAAAATGTGATATTTATGTCTTCCAAAAATAGTGTAAGACGTTCGTTTTTACGTTTTTCTGTGAGCCACCAAGCATAACAAAATCCTACTTTTTTATGCTTTCCCATAATGTTGATGCCTTAATATGTCCTAAAATGACAACAAATGACAAAATATCGTTTTATTACAATATGTTTTTAGTATATTTTCGAAAAATCAAGTAATTACAGCAGTTTAAAAAATTATACCCGATGCGGCTTTGTACGTGTATACGCCGCAGTGTTTGTTGCACAATAAACAAACGATTATTGGAGGAAACATTTCTCAACACACGCATGCTGGATACTTCGTTTGCGTGCGCGCTATGCAATTGGAACGGCCGTGGCCCTTAAGTTTACTGTAAAAGTCTCCGTGAGGAGGTAGTTCTGTGGCGTTCAGTTTGTCTAGGTCGTCCATCCACTCGTATGGGAAACACCATTTTTCTTCACAGCAGTCATAGGCCTTCAAGAATTTGGCGTAGCTGCAGCCGGGTGCCAAGTAGTTCGTGATGTCAATGAATTTAAGTCTTGAGGGCCATGTAGGTTCCTGTCCTTTTGATAATGAAGTCGATGGGATCCGTGCGCTGTAACTCTGACTATAAGTATCGTTTGACGAGGTTGAAATCGTAAGAATCTGAGTTGAAGCCAAGAACCGGCAATTCCATCAGAAACCTGTCCAGTTCTTCTTTCAGCTTTTCCAGGATTTGTTTTCTTGTGGGTTGCTTCTTCTGTAGCTTCCGCATCATGGTCGTTTTCTGCTATGGTGTGTCCGTCGTTTTCACTATGAATCAGGTCGTCGATTTCCTGGAACACCCGCTCAAACTTTTCCAGCAGGCATATGTAGGCGGACTCACTGATCTGCTGGAGGTAGTCCACCATCTCTGAAACTAGGGTATTGGAGTTTCCTTGTGTCACGAAGCATCGGGGAGCTTCGAAGTCTGGGACATTGCTTGCAACACTGACGCTCAAAGATACGTGCTGACGTTCCCAGTGCACCTTGTCTGCCTTGGGCTGGTTTTCTCGGGGTACAGGCTGAAAGTAGCTCTCAAAGTCAAATGTTGCGCGGTATGGGTAGTACCGATTATCTTTGTTCACCTCGATCCCTTCATCGGCCAATCTGTCGAATACAGTGCGGGGTATGTGATAGGCACCACCGGGAAATTGGTGCTTTACATTCGTATCGCAGGTGACTTCGTGTCGATGCAGATCATTTGACCGGGTGAATGCAGTGTTACACTTTGTGCAGGTGTAACACCGGCTGTACTTTTTCCGGTCCTGGACGTAAGAAAAGTGTCGGCCACATAAGTTGAGGGTCAGGGTGCTATTGTAGCGACGGTGACTCCGTCTTACCAATTCTGCGAAGATATGGCGATGTGGTTCGTCGTGCTGTTCTGCTCCGACCGGATCTCCATCTTGTTCCTCGTCAATCTCCGCAGGGATGAGTGAATAGACTTGTATGTTGACCTTGAATATTTTCTCCAGCTGAGATAGGTCGTCTAGTGTCACCCCGGCAATATGTTGCCTACATGTGTCACGCTTATACTCTTCGATCAGGGTGTCGGCCCCTTGGTGCAACGCTAGGTGTCGGAAAAAACAATGCTTGTCGTTGAACCGCTGACCATCTCTGTAATTTCCCACGAGGCTGACAAGTCCTTCGTTGTTTTTGACAAAGGCAGGAAGATCTTCTGTTGGCGCACCAATTGGAAATGCCCTAAGCTTGTTGACGTACACCGTCATGTTGGTGACGTGGGCAACGAACGGTCCATTTCGTGTCCGGTCGCTGCAGCATACCAAAATGAAGCACATCAGCTTCCTGGACTTGCCTAACTAGGTGGTCGAGATCCTCTTGGGATGATATAAACGCAGGCGACGGGAAAAGGCGGGCGTTGTTGTGACTTGCATGGAAGTACCTTAATGATCCCGTCTCGGTATGTCTCAACACAACACCGAAGGAGAGGTTCACCTTCACCCGGCATCGGAGGCGTTGAAAAAAAAAAACCGCAAGGGCATCTTCAACGGTGAAACCACGAAGGCCAAGCATTCGGAAATTGTATATATCCTGAATTGAGCGGCCGGTTGAATGATGAGTTCGTATGCATGACCAGTTGGTCTGCAGCCTCCTCGTCATCAAGTACCACTTCATCAAACAAATCCAGGTCCTCATGAAGGTCATCCGGTTGATCTGGGGGCTGTTGTGAGCGATTTGGGGATAGGGGTTGTGCGTGTGGTGTCGACGGGGCTTCCACAGGTGGTGGTACATGTGGCGTTGGTATTGGAAGAGGTGCATCTATAGTTGATGGTCGCTCCAGTTTATCTTTAATGCTGGGGCAGTATTTGTTACGATGCCTCCTCATTGTGGATCTTCTGGTGAACGACTTCCCACAGGCTGGGCAAGAGGGCCGCTTCACTTTACAATTTCCCTTTACCTTGGGAATTCGCTTCTTCACTAATTGTCCTCTCTTGTCGGACGAACCTGACGGATGATTTTTCCTATGTCTATTTAGACTGTCCATTCGACTGAAGGATTTTCACAGGTTGAACAGGACAAAGCTTGATGTTTTGTGTTTCTTTTCGTGCCGCTTTAGGTTGTCGGTGCGCGTGAATGTTTTTTCAGTGTTGGTGGAAACATCATTCTGCAAGAAAAATAATAATAATAAAGTCAAAAATACTACCGGGCCTTGTATAAAACATTTTTGATAATTTAAGTTTTACAAAAGATCATTCAAAATTTAAATTCGTCTCAGTTCCACTCACCATTGGAACTCGAGGTCGTGCTGCCAATTCTTCAGCCACACGGGGAGAAGACGCTGGTACGTCTTCAGCTACACGGGGAGGAGACGCTGGTACATCTTCAGCTACACGGGGAGGAGACGCTGGTACATCTTCAGCTACACGGGGAGGAGACGCTGGTACATCTTTAGCTACACGGGGAGGAGACGATGGTACATCTTCAGCTACACGGGGAGGAGACGCTGGTACATCTTCAGCTACACGGGGAGGAGACGCTGGTACGTCTTCAGGAGAATCTTCGTCAATGGGGGAAATGTCAGCTGAGTCTCAGCTACGAAGCAAGCATTTTTTTAAACTAGAGATTAAAAAATACCTAGAGTTGACATGGTTTACATTATTAAAGGTATGAGTGATTATATTTAAAATAAATTATTTTAATTTTAAACATGAAAAAAGCCTACTGCAAGTTAAATGAAAACAAAGTACCCGATGCCACTATTTTTGTTTGGGTTACATGATGTAAACCATATTGCACGCACACACCGTGTGGAGTCCATAATGTGCAACAGCGGATTTACCCTTTTCATAATAGTATGTACAAGCTGCTGAGACATGAAAACGTTAAAGCACATCGTGTTGTTAGAGAAACTAACGATGTTTTTACATCGTCGTACAATTTTATTTCTTTGTATTATCGGAATGAAATTAACACGTAAGTGATCAGTATTAATTACCCTTTCTATCAGTATAAAACACTACAACTATTAATGATTTTTATCTGTCAAACTTACCCAGGAAAAAGCCGACAAACACAAGTTACTGCTGATCTGTGTCGGTTAACTTCGTGACAATTCTGTGTAGTATCCTATGGGATATGCTAGAAGATCGTTTATTGGTTAGTTCTGTAAATGTCTTAAAAGACGAGGGAAACGTTACTCCAATCAAAATAGTTGTCTCATCAGAAGAAAGGTTATGAAATAAGGTTTATTTTTACCCAAACAACATTTTCTATAACTTAGGGGGTCTGGAGATACTGCGTCAAAAAGCCCACCAGGCCGTCAGAAAGTAATCGAAGTTGTAGCTTTCACACACAATTACGGCTAAGGCATCAGTAAATAAATAAACAAATTACGGACTTTAACTTTCTTTATTAATAATAAAAAAAATTAAAATAGGAAAGAAAATTAGTTACAGTTCATTTAAATGCAAACAAATTTATGCGACACGGGGAATTGGAGTTACAAGGAAAAAAGCGTGAAAATCTGGTTGTTTTTCAATACGTACTACACGCATTCTGTGGTCGACCTGGACGTTTTGTCCATTCATGGTTCAACTTGACCTCAAAAATTCATATATTTCGGGCACATACCCGAACACCTAACAATTAGCTAACCAGACTAGGGGAATGGTCGCTATCTATAATACACTATCGTATGTGCTTCCAGCACTCTTCGGGTTATCGTACATTTACAACTCAATTTACAACAAGGCAAAACACCGTTAATTAACAATAAGTACAGCCCAACAACTCACCAGTTAGTGCAGCAACCCTCCTTATACATACCAGGACCCCTTTCTTCGTCTGAAGTTACTTTAGGTGTTCATAATATCACTTTTATTTCGCACAATGTCAATCTAAATATATCACCGTCTGCGGCTAAGACGTCAAAAGACCGTTTTCCCACACTTTCTCTCAGCAGGGCGCTTCACTCTAATAATTACAACGTAACTAAAACTAAGACTTTGACGTTAAATAAACCTTGATTGTACCATCCTGCGTCACAGAAATAAATACAAAGTAAAATAACACTTACCGATGACAACTGTCGTTCAGGAACACTAATTACGCCACCAATTATTGATTTGACACTCATGCAATAGAGCACTACATTCTTTATTAATCACACACCAGTTGACTGTTCCTGATCCTCCGTGGTCATGTGACAGTCAATTACATTCATGTCAAAATGTAAACAATAAACTGCGCCCTCAAGGGCCAACCTGAATTCAGTTTTACCAATCACCACATTACGATACAATATTGTATTGGTCAATAATGGACATGAACGAAGTCAGAAGACCACACAGGATACAGTGGCGTAACTAGGATCAACATTTCAGGGGAGCACTAGGGGTGTCAACTCAATTGTCAAATATTTGTAATTGGAAAAAACTTCAGCTTCGTTAGTGGTAATTTGAATTATTAGTTTTAATTAAAATTGAGTCCACTGCCATAATTGCCATTATGCACTCCATAAACATGTTAACATTTTTGAACTTACAAAAGACGATAAACACTTTAAGGCCAAAAAGGAAAAACTTAAAACATACAGTCTGAAATCCATGGCCCTGATAAGTTAATCACGACAAAATTCATATTTGACACTTCTATCAGTTGCCATTTGTATCCCATGGTTTTGGACTATTCTTATGTGTGAATACAAAAGTACATGCATTGACAAAGTCACGCACGTTTTTCATATTTATTGCCAAATGATGACTATATAACTGCGTAATTTTTTATTTGTAACGTTAAACATTGAACATTTGTTTTTCTCCCAAAATTAATGTTTTTCAGGGGTATCTCAGGGTGATTGGTACCTGCAGTGTAACAAGTTCACATTTCGAGTATATGTTGCACCCTACACGCAGATTTGACATATGATAAACTACAGTGTGTGTAATTGGTAATTTGTTTTGGACAACCTTTAAAAAGGTAGAAATTAAATAATTTGCTGGGACGCACTGGAATGCTTAACGAAACAAAAATTGCACAGTATGAAAACCTTGACCCCGGTAAGTTAATCACCACAAAATAAATACTCCCCACGGGTATCTTTTACAACTG
Source organism: Zoroaster sp. YZ-2022 (assembly GCA_029582265.1). Taxonomy (NCBI): domain Eukaryota; kingdom Metazoa; phylum Echinodermata; class Asteroidea; order Forcipulatida; family Zoroasteridae; genus Zoroaster; species Zoroaster sp. YZ-2022. Next base: position 82,131,440 of record CM055816.1, read on the forward strand.
AAAAAGAAGACAAACTAATCCACAAGGTGGTGTTTTAAGGGGTATCTTTTACAACTGAAAAAGAAGACAAACTAATCCACAAGGTGGTGTTTTAAGAGATGTTTTGTGTTCAGCGGTTCAGTGCAACCCAACTGGGTATGCTTGCAATAATGCACTTACAAATATAATTGTCACATCCCCCACCACTACCTACAAGTGACGTTTGAAACGTCCACTCTCCCCAACAAAAATAAAATCAATACCGGTATGTAGCTGAATTTGCTTGTAATTATTGACTATTATTTACAAGCGTTTTTACCAAGTTTTAGGAATTTAAAACACCTGAAATGTATAGAAAATTTCTACGTAAGTAAGTTGGATTTTAAAACAAATATTTTTTCTTAACTTTTGAGTCCCTCGTCGGGAGGTACACGACATTTTTTTAAATTTTAGGCCTAAGTTATTATTATTAATTTTTTTTTTGGGGGGGGATTAAATTTAAGCTTTCTATGAGGAGAGTATTTACAAACGTGATAAAATAATCTCTCTTGAATTTTGTTGGTCCTGAAAAGGACCGTTTGTTTTGTTTTGAAGTGTGATGGGGAACCTAGTAGCCTGATGCTTGACCCTGCCTCTCCACGACTTTCGGGATAACTTTATGAAGGTGTGAGATATATGTGACCTGCATTTTGCCACTGTTACTTTGGTTCTCCAAAATTCCTCGATGCCATCTATGAGCTGCTGTTGGGTCGTAGGCTTAATTTTTTTTCCCGGAGAAGTGTTTCAGCTCCGCCCACAAATTTTCAATTGGGTTCATGTCTGGACTTTCAGGGCGAGTTTTCCAACAATGAATGTCAAGGGCGACCATCTCTCTTTGTGCTCTGCCACTGGTATGTTTCGGGTCATTATCGTGTTGAAAACGACAGCCATTGGGGAAAACTCGTGTTATGAATGGGTAAGTAAAACTGGCCGTCCATTATTCCTCCAAATATCAGCACTTGGGTTGCTCCTCGCTTAGATATCCCACTCCATACATGGACCTTACACGGATGCTTGGGTTTATCCCGAAGAGTTCTTGGCTGTCCCCGTTTCCTGAAAGAACGCTTGAGATGTCTTTGAATTTCGACAGAGCACTCGTCAGTCCAAATGACATCATCGAAGGTTTCGCCTCTCTCTAAGCAACCTTGGGCGAATTCTAGACGCTTCGGGCGATTAGCATCCCTGATTACCTGACAGTATCGCATCCCTGACCGTTCCCACCCTGACATATGAATTTGTCATGCACAAATTTGTAAACTTATTTTCCCACGTATATTACTCATACCATACAGAGTACACACAAACACGGCGCGCGGTCCGCGCGCGCGTGAATAATTCCACGGTAGATACCATTGTGTGGACAGGGGTTTCAAGTCCGTCTAACTTGAAATGGGGCTCACGTTATTACTGCAAATAATTTGAGGCAGAGAGGAAAATGTGACGTGTTACTGTTTTGTTTATTCATAAACAATCAACTCATGAAATTGTAACTAAAACACTTACATACATTAATATTTTATTTATATTCACAAGTGATCTTATAATTTTATTTAATTGAATCAGTAATAAAAACCACAACAACTATTATAACAAACATTTCATCTTGTTTTTAAATGATGAATTCAATTCAATTTAAATCAATTCAATATATACAATGAAGGGAAGCAATTAAATCTAAAAGAACTAAAAGAAACATGGAATTGTCATGACTGATTCATTAAAATTCATTTCAGAGTTTTGGGGATGTGGAAATGGTCAATAATCAATAATAAAAACCACAACAATTATTATTAAAACATTTCATGTTGTTTTTAAATAATGAATTCCATTTTTTTTTTTAATCTTACCGATTTTGTGCACACCCTTCAAGTTTGACCAGTACATGACCTTGTATTGTGTCCCTCCTTACCACATTGACTGCAAGTATAAATCAGATGTTTTCTTTTACATGTAGGTAAAAGGTATGCAATTCTGTTCATTTTTTGTATTATTTGTTCAAATGCCTGTAGGTTGCCTAGTTTGTGGTCTGAAGCTTTAAAGTACAAACCTTTAAGCTGGTCATTCATTTTCTCGAATGTTTGTTGGGAAAAACCTGACAATGAGCCATGCACTGACATAGATTGAGGCATGTGCATGGCCATCACATGTATATAATAGGTCACGTCCTTGACAAGGTAAGTTTGTGCATAAAGCTTAACCCATTGTTTCGTCATAGCCTTGAAATCATCAAGTTCAGAAGCATTACAATTTTTCTTGGTCATTTTCATTATTTCTGAGAAATTTTTCCAAAGCTCTATTACTTGTTCCAATTTACTATGCCAAGGAATGAGTTCTCTAAGATTAATGTTTGCTTGGATTTTGTTATGCTCATGAAATGCCACTCAATTCCCAAGCTGTTGATGAATGTTTCAAACTGCATGATAGATCTGCACTTCGTTTTGTCAACATTAAGCTGGTTTTTGGCAACATTATCCTTAGTTCTTAGGTCCTGAACAAGCTTTCTTATCAACTGATCCGATATACGGAGAAACATGTGTAGTGGATCCATTATTACATCATCAAAGTTTATAGGGAACATGGGTGAGTGGGTGCATCCAAAATGTTTGATTCTTTTTCCTGGGCGTTTGGCCAGTTCACAGATTTCTTCCATCGATCGGAGATCAACATCACTGGTAAGATCCCAAAATTTGTCAGATGAACACTTGCACCACACACAACAAAATTTACTGGAGCAAGCTCCAATACCCATCAGTTCATTCATAAACTTTAAATCTGCACAGAAGCAAAATTTCAAGTGTAATTTCTTTCCTTGAAACCGAATAGATTTCAAGTTCTTCATTGTTTCAACTACATTACTCAGTGTGGGTTTTAGTAACATATACTTTTCAGGTTGACGGACTAACGCTATGACATGGTCACTGGACTGAAAGTCTTGAAACTTGATCATACATCCTATCACTGTCACTTTAAGTCGAGAGCCAAAGCCAGTACCATCTCCGCTTATTTTAACCGTCACTGTGTCTCCATCACTAAAATGAAGACTTTCATGTAGAGTAACCATTTGGTTTAAAGCATGCAACAGTTTAACTTCAAGTTTCTGTGAGACTGAACGTTCGTTAATATCCTTGTCTATTGTAAAACAGGCATTAAGCTCTTTAGCTCGTTGCTGTATACAATGCAATGATGGCAGTACACCAGATGATGCAATGGAAATTTCTTGATATGACTTATCAGGAATACCACATTTGTCTTTTACAAACAACATAGTATCAACAGGTATAGTTGCACATTTATCGTGGCCTAAATTTTCATCCAATGAAGATGTGTTGCCATAGTGATCACTAATACAAAGAGACTGGAGTTAAACCCTCTTTACTAATGAAATCCCACAGGATCTTGGTTTCTGAGTTAAGTCTTTTCTGTTGGCGTGATTTCCATTGTCTAGTGTAATTTTGTTTGCCTTTTTGTTTCTTTGTGTGTGAAAGTCGTCTTTTTAAAATTCTGTTGACAAGAATCTTTGTAGTTTTCACTTCTTTTTTGAGTTTCCTATTTTCATTGCATGCTTGTTTTATTTGTGCTTCAGCTAACTTCCGACGCTTTTTCTCACTTTCTAACTGATGCTGCATTTTCCGCTTTACCCCACCAAGTTTCAAAGTACATTTGGTGTTTTTAAGTAGTTCAAGACCTTGTCGTCCACCTCTCTTGAACATTTGTTTTACCTTAACGAACAAGTATTTTATTTTGTTTCCAATGCTTGAAGAAGCACCCTCTTTGTCCACAAAATCTATTGAAATGTTGTTCTTTCGGCAAATTTCGGCCAATACATATTGTGACGTTTCTTTTGACCAGTATGGTTGATTTGAATTTTTTACTAGCTCATACATCAAAAGGTTATTGACCTCTATCACCCAATCATTGTTTCCATGAAGAACTGCTAAAGCTACGTTCTTTGAGCATGTCAGAAAAAATGCAAGAATGATGGACAACCAAACAAAGCTAAAGAAAAACTTTCCCATTCTGACATATGGTCACAGATACTGTTATCTGAATAAGACAGATTTATAGCAAGATATTGTGACATACATTACACTAAAGATGCACAGCTAGCTATCAGACATGCATATTTTTTTGTCAGTGACTTGAATTGTGTACACAACATACAGCGATCATAAACATTGATTTCACAAGAACTCACTAATTAAATTAAGATCACCCCAATTATGTAGCTTCTTAACAAACCTTAAACTTGACATATAACCTCTATGCATGAGTCTCTTCTTGAGCTGTTGAGTATATTCAGTTAGGCAAGATCGCTCATGGAGCCTAAGTGAGATTGATGAGTTGTCTATAAAGGCATAGTCCCCAGCATCATTGCACACTCTGTAGAAGAAATGTTTTCCAAGTACCAACTGCAGTGATGAAATGCTAGCACGATATACTTGTTGGCCTCTTCTTACCTTCCATTCAGTAGCATCAGTTTCTTCAATAAATTTAGCAAAAGTTTCTGATTGTACCGGTATTTTAACAGTTATCTCAGAATCTTTCACACGTGACACACTGAGACTCTCCTTTATGTTAATTTGCAGACTGCTAATAAATAATTGATAAGAATCAATTGGAGTATGTTCTATCGGCTTAACTACAATATCCGAAATATCTCGCCACTCATCAAATTTCTTGGCCCATCCTGTGTAATGGACTAACACCTGTTTTTCTCCATTGTCGGCAACCCTTGTTTTCAGCACCTCCAACTCCCACAAGGAAGATCTTGACCACTTCTTTTGTTTGGGTTAGGCCTATCTGGGGTAAAAGTTCCACTATGCAAGAGTCGGTTGTTAACTGGAACCTTTGTTCGTAGTTTCATGGCTTCATGATCCTACAATTAAAGGAAAAGAAAATTATTAAAACAGTTGTTACATTATTGAACTCAGGCAGGGTATTTGATGATGAACTGTGATGACTAGTGCAGAGTTACAACATAAACAAACTGCCTTTTACATCTATCTTTATTAACACGTGACCATCAGCTTATTTAAGAAAGCTGTGCCACACATACATAAAGCCTACAAATACAATACTTTTTGGATTATTCTTGCAAGTTGAATGGATGTCGGCCTTGCCAAGTTTAGAAAGCTGATGTGGGACTGCTTGGCCTATGGGCCAGGCCTGGGGGCTAGCATTTTATTTTTAAGCAATTTATTTTAATACAAACTATAATTTATAAAACACAGACAGTTACAACAATACATCACATTTCACATTGTGTGCCCTCATTCTAAATAAAAGTAAAATCCTAAAAACTAAAGTTCTAAACATTAAATATAAAATTTAAAACATTGATGTCTAACTCTAAGTAAGTATAAATACAAGTATTACTTTGGTAGGCCGACTGAAGGTTTAAGTTATTCGAGTAAATTTTTCTTAAAATTCAAGTGATTTCAGGTCAGGTTCTTTTCTTTCCAGCACATTACACAACAAATGACAAAGAGCAACGCTGTCGCTGAATAACGTTTACTCGTTCGTTAGTCCCCTCCCAATTCAACCCTGTGGCTGTGCCAATGCAATGGTGGTACAGTCCATGCCGTCGCCACACACAAAAGCGTACTCGGTGCCATCGCCAAATTTTCAAGAGCGAAGAAAAACTTATCTTGCCGTTTATAAAATGTGTATTGCTATCTTAGAATAAAATATGTACAAAAAGAAAGTGTATACGTTACTGATTCTGTTCGTATAAGTTTTTCGAGGTAAATCTTCCAAGTAGTATATAAACTTACCAATTTAAAAAGTTGTTTTGGAGTTTGCGAGTTGACACCGCTGAAGTTTGTGAATTGAAACGTACAGACGCTTTAGCAACGGCTTTGTTGAAGCTAGCTGTAAACAAACTTTTCATTGGTCTGAAGTTCAACTCAAAAATGACGTGGGTAAAGTTTGTCCAATCACAAAATTTGTTACAGCACTGTTTTGGTAATGATGTACACTTCCCAAATCCGTTTTGGACTAAGCAATCAGCCGTCGGGTTGCTGAGAAACAAGTTAACAAAAGAGCCCTCATGCGGCTGAATGGGTTTACTTTATGAATTTCTCCATACAAATTGTGCAAGGCTGGACATTATAAACCCTCAAATGACGTGGCAAAATGTCTTCCAATTGAAAAATAAATAAGGCAGCATGAAGAAGTAGATATTCATAATAATTATTCTGTTTTGGACTAGTTTGTTCCATAAAGGGATCCAGAGATATGACTACATGTATACACCGGAGTGGTGTTTTTCAGGAAATTATACACGTACGCAGATGGCGCGCGCCCGCACGAACGTATCGAAGCAAAAAGTTTACTTGACAAATTCATATGTATGTTTAGAAGGTCCAAGTTTCTTTATATCCCCTTGTGGGAGCTTTGCCAAGTTTCCTTGTTGGGAAGATCATCTAAACAAACAAACAAACAACAAACTGTGATTAACTAACTATTCTTGCTTTTCATCCAATAAGCCCCAGTCACACATTCACAATTTTTGCCCCGAATTCCCACGAATAGCGCCGATCCAATACTGCTACGGTTGCTCCCGATTATTAGCAAAAATCAGCATGAATTGGCTTCACTTGCGATCCCCTCACGAGTACTCATGACTGTTGTAAGTCAATGCTAAGAATGCACTACGTTATCCAAGCCGATTTATCCCGAATGCCCAACGAATTAACACGAGTGTAGTACGACTTCTCTCGACAGCGTAACGGTTTATCCCGAATGCGTCACGAATTAGCACGACTACAGCACGACTTTTCACGACAGCGTTACGGTTTACCCCGACGTCCACAAGACTGCAATAAGATAGCCTACACTGACAATGAGAACAATTTCAGGGCCGCTGATGGCCTGCATCTATACAGTATTGGCCGGTAATCGTAGTGGAAACGTGAGAGGTCGTAGTAGTTCTTACTGCAATCTAACGAAAGTCCTGATAATTCTTGTGAATTCGTGAACATTCGGCAATATTATTGGTGTATACCTGTCTTAATTCTTGATTAGACCGTGATGTGATCGTGATAAATGTTGCTACATCGTATTGGAATCTTCAGCAAACCGTGGGGGAGTCGTACGTAACTCGTAGTGCTGTAGAAGTAGTTTTTGGTGGTTCTTGAAACAACCGTACTTGCCAGGTGGCACGATTACCCCAAGAATATCCCCGAGTATCCCGACCTTGTCTACTCTACGGTGCCCGTACGGCTATTCACGATCCCCTCACGACTGGTGTAAGAATGCCTCAAGAATTAAAACAATCGTGGGTGACTCAAGATGTTCCAAGAACACTCAAGATTACTAAAAAATTACCACGTTGCCAGTAGGGTCTCACCACGGATATACCAGATGTACACCTGCGGGTGCAGCATATGCTTGCAGTAAGTGACATTTTAGCTGATTTAATGGTTTATCAAAATTGTTGCTATTTTGAAACCAGTGTTGTTCTTTACGATCGATTCCCCCCCCCCCCCCACCCTATAAGTCTTGGTCTCGGAAGGGCTGGTCTTGGTTTTTATCTCAGGTACCTAGGTCTCAGGTCTTACCATGGAGACCTGTCGAGACCATTAAATTAATGTTATTTTATGCAAGATTACGTTTATGGTCGTCTTGGCTCATAAATATACACCATGTTACAATGTTACATATGCCCTCTTTTTCCATTCACGCTGAATTATAGTGCTAGCCTAGTCAATTTATTCACTTCAGTGGTTCTAAATTTCCCCGAAAACATGTAGGTGCCCACTTCACTGGTACACGTTGCCCCAGGCATTGCTTCCTGCTGTAAACCAGCGCTTGTCTGTCGATACAGTTGGGCACACTTTATAGTTTTAGACTGACAACAATCATGAACGAAAACACTGTCCCAGAGCAAATATTGCTACAAAAATTTACCTATTGTGTTTACACTAACTTGTGTGTATACCTGGTATCGGATACCTTGGTCTTGAAAGGCAATTAGTCTTGGTCTTAGACAGGCTGATCTTGAGTACTGTTTGAAGTCAATCAAACAGATGTAAACCTATAATTTATCACTGTAACCTTTAATTTAGGGACCGTCTCAAAGGTCAGAATAAACATATCAGACTCACTTGAGAATTCTCACTTGAGGAAGAACGTACCAAAATTAATGGGGTCACCGACCATTCCACTGGGAGCAATGATTTAATATTTCCATTGCATCAATAAGTAATTTAACCTGTCTTTCGTACAACAGTTAAAGAGTGTGAAGCCATGCTTTGCAAAATACGAGACCAAAGACGTCAGGGGATCGCAAAGACACCATACACTGAAACTGTGACACCTGATGATACATGTACTGCTAAAGATAAACAAATGGAAGATTCTTCTGTTTAAAATTATGAAGTGAAGGGGTGGGGCAATCTCCTTAAAACTTTTTTGAGAATAGAAATGAGGTTTTTTTTACTGGCATTGTATGCATGTAGGGGTAAATTATTGAAAACTATTCTGTGCTATAAACATTACTGTGATAACATATGCATAGCTTGAATTTATATTTGTGACGTCATACACACAATGATTGATTGCTAATTTTGGCTGTGTGACAGATGATATAATGACAACATTCGAAGTCATTATTTGTCAGCAATGCTTGCACTCCAAATGCAAAGCAGATGGCCAAGTCCACGAGGAGGCTCCTGGAACTGAGCTGTAGCAAACTTGGAGTAACACCAGCACTGCTGATTACACCTAAAATTCCTGAGAAGTAAGTTTAAATATAATATGAATTGGATTTTGTTAAACCTACACACATGAGGTACATAGAGTATACACACTAGCTGGTGTAAACATTTATGCATGTATGTCAGAAGTCAGCCCATAATTGCATGCTTATAATTTACTCGTCACCCAGTGAACTTTTAAAATAAATATTGTTAATTATAACTTTGTTGGATTCTTGTTTAAATGTCCATTTTTCAGGGAAACCAGTTTAGGGAAGACATACTCAGGGCACAAAGAAATAATCTATATAGACAATTAAATTAGGCTCTAAATTTCCATTGAAGCCAAAGTAGATGATGGTCGACATGAAAGCACAATGCCAGAGTTTTAAGACACTATAAACTGAATCACGTGAAATCGAAGTGATGACATCACAAATAGATATTCGCAAAAAAATGTTTTCAACTTGGGCAAATAGTTCACCTCAAATTTGTGACATCATTATTATGCTTCGCCGAACCAGGCTTTAGAATCTGTGAATTGACCCTTCTTGGTATTTTCCCGTTCCTTTTCTTCATATTTAGAATTGTCATGGCGTTGCACAAGGAGAATCGTGAGCCAAAAACGGTTATGAAGTACTTGCTGGCACCTCGCAAATTTTGCAGCTACCTTGTTCTTCACGATGACGAAGCTTCTTCAATTAAGGTCCAAACTCGGACTGCAGGCAAGACAGTGATGATACTGGATGAAATAATGCAGAATCACAAGGGGCCTGTGAAGGCTCGACAGGCGAAACTGAAATCCAAAATTGGTGGTAATTAAATGTAAACTTATTTGTCAAAATCAGTTCACCATCATCTGGTGATGGATGGAGATGTAATCTGTTAAAAAGCCACTTCCAAATTGAATGATGGTCCTCCCACCAGTTGCAGCATATTTATATGCATAGAATATGTAGTATTTCTCCAAGTATTGAAAAGCTTAACAACTGTAGAGCTGCAAGAATTGATTAATAAAACAATTTTGAGCTGTGCCTGGTAATCTAAAGAACATTGCGGAATTTTAATACTATTTGTACGTTTCGTTTTTTGTCTTAAAAACAACTTAACTTTGTTTTTCACTTTTACCCCTTCATCTCTCAATATTTTCCAATACAGATGTTCTTATCAGGTCCAGCTTAATAAAAGAGTTTCAGGAGAAGTCACAGAGAGAGTTACTGACAATGACTTCTACACCAGGTAAGATACAGGAATTTATAGGGGCTTTTTGTGTTGAAAGTTGACCAAAAAATACTTTACATGTACAAGATGGAGTAAAGCACACAAAAGATTTAATGTGGAAGAGCTACACCCTTACAAAAAAGTTCTATAGAATTCTATAAAAAAAATGCTTTATAGAATTTCTATACAGAATTCTATAGAACATACTATAGAATCCCTCTATACAACTTTTATACAAATTCTATACAAATTCTATAGAAAATGCAACAGTTTATATAGAAATCTAAATAATTCCTATAGAAAACATAGTGTAATTTTTAGCCATATAATTAAAACTTCTATAGAACTTTACAGAAATTCTATAGAAATCTATATAAATTCTATAGAAAATTTTATAGAGTTGTATAGAAATTTTTGTGTAGTTCTATAGAACTATTTACAGAGTTCTATAGAACTATTTATGTAGTTCTATAGAGCATTTCAGATTTAGAGTTACAGCGATCTTGAAAAAAATATATATAACCAGTTCTTTACAAAAACCAAATGTGGTCCACTATAAACAAAATACATTTATAATAATAACAGGGCTGAAAAATATCATGTTCTTTGAAGCAAGGTATTGATTTATTGTTTTCCTAAGAACAATGTAGAAATAACAAAAATACACATACTTTCAAATATAAGCTAAAATAAATGACAGGTGCAACAACAAAGTATTAAATGTAAAAACATAAAAATTCAATGAATTACTCAAAATACAAAATGGCACCACTCGTTTAACTTATTTAGGCCAAAAACCAAAAGGTTTCCTGTTTTGGTCAAAGGTTGGCTTCAAAATCGTTGCGGTGACACTTTTTTTGCCAACCAGTGAAATGCCCGATACACGTATAAGCAGTTATTAGAACCAGACCAAATTTAACATACGAAAATCTGGCAAACTTTCATACTCATAATGTGAAGAAGTCGTTTCAAACACAGCACGGCAGAATTCCAATCGATCGAACAATTTGGTCTGCAATTGGACATCGTTTTATAGCAACATTGAATATTAAAAATATCATGATTTATACAGAATGTGGAACTTTATGGCAAGGTGGGCTTTTTTTGTTAAATACAAAAGTATTTCAATTACTTTAGTTAAAAAACAAATAATGTACATAATACTCTCTGGTACAATGACAAGACTGTGCAAACTTTCTATTAAAAATGAGAGCACTTAATTTTTTCCGGATAATTGTTACCTTTATCAACCTTACATCACAGTTGGCTTTCAGATAATAATTTGGGAATGAAGGGAAGGTACATAATTGATTTTTGACAGCATATGTTAATTTCATCCCTCATCCAGTTTAACGAAATACATAATAGTTTCAAAGATGATTGCAACATGTTCCAACTTTACACAAATTTAGTTTTTAAATATCAACTTAAGTTAACTTTAGAATCTGATAATAACCAGTGTTGTACATTGCCTTCTAGTAGGAACAAGATTGGTATTCAGGCATGCAACTGCATTTTGTTAAAAGAAATAGAGGAAAATGCCATGCACAGCAAGAATTTATATAGTGTTTTTCAGTTTTCAATGGCACAGCTGAAAAACAAAAAAGAGGAAATCAGCTGATCCGCTGAAAAGTTGCATGCCTGGGTAATACAAGCCAGTGCATACATACACTTTTGGGTAAAGGTCTGCTGAAGCATCTATACTTTCTAATAATAACAATACATGTATAAAAATAAACCTGTGAAAATTTCACCTTATTCCAGTGTTGTTAACATCGTCTTGTGCCCAGAAGGTATGGCTCTACATCCTTCTTCCGGGTACACAAAGTACAACATTTTGTCCCAAAAGAAGGTCGTAAACGATAAAATGGCTCCTTTGAAAAATTATTTTGTCCAAAAGAGAGGAAAGTGCCAGCCACAGCCAGACTTTGTACTATGTTTTTCAGTGTTCAATGGCACAGCTGAGTAACCGAAAAAAGAGGAAATCAGCTGATCAGCTGAAAAGTTGCATGCCTGCAAGTAGGGCATAACCGTTGTTAGAATTACTCCCAAGACATGTTTTTCCTTTCCCGTGCAGAATTTAACTTTCCTAGGCTGTGCGTTTTCGGATATTTTTGGAACCGGATACCCGAAATCAGGAAAGTTCGGATACCCGGATACCCGTTTTCATTCTTGTTGAAAACATGCCTCCTTTGGTGTACAAATACATGTAAACGTTAACACAATTGACCTTTATAATACAGAGGATACCATATTTAATTCGATCTTTTAAAGTATAACATCTTGGTGACAAAATATTGTATTAATTTACGGAAAGTTATTTCTGAAATAAAACCGTAAAAATTGATCACACGTGCGCACGCATGGCCGGTGCATCACGCAGCTACAGCGGCCTCGCACGTGACTGTGTCAGGGAGTGACTACCATATCAGAAGACAATAATCACTGTTGCGTGCGTGATCAGAGCGCATGCGTATAGCAAGTTGACTTTAATGTTCATGTCACAAAACACGTGTTGAATAATGTCATTGGTCAAAGGCGATGTGGGCGGAACTAACACGTTGCCGCGCCCCTGCCTTCTAAATAAGGATATTCCGTACGCCATGTTGGCTTTGGATAAGGACATGATTTTGCGTACTAAAATAATATTTGATATTATTAAACTAACAAACTGCAAAAAATTAACGAATCTAAAATCAGAACTTGAATATTAATGTTTCTATCACAATGAACTTTAGTTAAATGTCAAACCTGTCAATAAACATTGTTTCTTGAAAGAATGAATTTTTACCAATTTGGGCCCATTTTCTCAAAATGGGACCAAACTTGACTATTCCCTGTTGAACGTGGCATCGTGTTGATCGGTCAGTCAAGAAATGAGTCTAAAATTTAGGATGCGCACTCATCAAAAAATAACTTAACAAAACGTATCGGTGTAAGTTTTGTCTACTTTTTAATTAGTATTCAGCCAATTTGTCCCCTCCATCAATGTTTGACGATCCATAATTCGCAGCTCATCATAAGCAACCGCATTTCGTCCCTCATAAACGTCTTTTCAACTGATAGGAGATTAGGTGATTGTAAAAATATGCTGGCCAATTGAAAGGATCAAACCCGCAACCAATAATACCTTTCAAATCCGACTGATTATGGATCCTACTGTTGGTTTCAAAGACAATGACCGACTTAACACCTCCAGTTTTTATGTCTTTCTTTTGAAACAAACTGTCACCTTGTCGGCAAATGTAATACACGAGAGAGCTCGGTATCGGCGGGTAAATAAATGTAAATGTTGGTGATATGCTGAGGGATGGTCAGTGGCACATCAAAATAATTACACAACAAAACCAATTTCAACACTACTTTTTTATTACGACAACAATTAATGTGGACGTCCCCGATAATTAAATCCCCTCTATTAACACATCATGATGCACACTCCAGTGCAGACATAAACCAGCAGTTATTGTCCCACTAATCCAATTACTGTGAACAATAGGCAAACATTCCAAGTTTGATACTTGTTTGTAGCAGCCAGGCTATTTGAGTCTTAATGATTGGATACAATGTATCGGTTGGACAAAAGTGTATGGAAAATGTCCGTAAAATACTACAAAGGCGTTATCTTGAATAAAATTGCTCCTAAAAGTGTAAACAGTACATTGTTCATTAGTCACACATTTCTGTTCACACCGCTGAAATGATAAGTCCCAATTTTAAAAAGTCGTTTACGGGTACTCGGAACCGAAAAACGGAACCGGGTAATGACAGTTTCGGTCGGGTATCCGGATACCCGGATACCCCCTACTACAATGACTTATAAATGGCAGAAAAATAACGAAAATTTCACACTCAGTTTTCTTGAAAAACAATTTTGCACATTAATTGCTTACAACCTTTTGCCGGTCACACAACGCAAACATTTAGTTAGATACCAATTAGTGTAGAGTGAATTAAAAAAAAAAAAAAATTAACAAAACAGGTGTAAACTTTTAAAATTGAACCTTATTTAACTCTTTCACCTAATTTGCAAGTGACTGCCTGATGAGGGAGGTTGAACCACCGGGGTACTTTTCATAGTGAAATCTGAAGACAAAAATTCAAAACAAAATACACTGATTTAAGTTCCTACATGTAGTAAATGTAAGCTCAAAACAATGATTCAGATTTTATCTATGTTACACAAGTCAGAGTCAGTCAGACTGATAGTATGATAGATTTTGTCAATGTGCTCTTGCTATGATAAACAAACAAGTATATGTGTGTGTATATATGCCAAAATTAATTTACTTTTTTGTCATGGTTTAATGCTTGTGCATGTCAATGTCACATTCAAAAGCCAAGATATCGAAATGGAAATGTTAAACAAATTTTCCTTAAGTAAGACTGATTGCGGTGACACCATGTGGAATCTCAATTGAGTAGTAATTAGTTCTGAAAAGAACTGGGGGTACAACTCGACGTTTCGATCAGTATGCTCTGATCGTCCTCAGGAGAATGCCGGACTCTGGAAAATGCTGCTGCTTAAGTAGACTGCTGGAGGATCATCCCATGAATGGATGCTGGAGGATTAGTTCGTTGAGGCGCGCAGGCGGGAAACTGTGAGACTATGAGACTAGGATCCTAGGGGTTGGGGGAGAGGAGTGTGTGCTCACTGAACTGAATCAGTTGTTAACAAGCACAGGGGAAGGAGGGTGGTTGACTTAGGATATAGGGGATCCCTCAGTCTGGGGTGGGTTATGGACTTTGGATATAGAAGATCCTTCAGTCTGTAGTATAGGTCGCCAAATGTCGCTGATGAAGAAACCGATGTCCTTAGTTGTGGTTTATATTTTTTTGTAATAGAAAAAAGTGCATACAAAATGAGTGATATAAACTCATTGAATACATGACCTTATTGATGTTTATCAATGGCTAAATTAAAGAACAGTAAAAAAAATTGTATATTTTTATGGC
>CM055816.1:82146833-82195003 GCA_029582265.1 Zoroaster sp. YZ-2022
CAAATATACACGAAGTTCTCTTTCAGAGTGCTTCTTTCATATAGCATAATTTAAAAAGTCAAATAATTATATGCAATACTGGTTACAAGTTTTCGTGACTGTGGATTTAAATCTCAATAATCTACATGTAATTGCCCAGTAAATTTAAAATTGGTTCCATGCTCATGCCAGATATGCCCCGAAAATCACTTTTTAATACATTTGCGCATCGTCTGCGCTATTTTGCTGTATCGTGTCCCCAGATGATGTAAACAGTTTCTGCCATCGTATAACAAGGCTAATAAATTTAAAAATGTGGCATTGTAAAAATACACAAATAAATTATGCAGGTCATTGTGTAGACTGCAATATGGGGCTGGGATGTGCCATCAGAATTGTGATTCCGATCCAACAGCTCCTGTTTGCATTATGTAAGTGGATGAAATAAAAATATTGGTGATGCAGCCGATTGTTGCCAATAGGCAGAATAGTGGTATGAATAATGCAAATATCGGTGATTGTGTGAATAGACCAACCGCCTTTCTAATTTCCCAAAGGCGCCGTAGTTTTGTGCACAAAATGAGAACTTGAATAATATTTGGGGCGTGTCAATGTGTTGGACTATACTTGAACATATATTCCCGTGCAATTCTCGTTTCCTCTGATTGCCTAAATCATAACGGTTTTACAGTTCCCAGTCCAACAAACGAGGTGTTTTGTTTGTGCTCATCTGCTATTATAGCCTTCATTTTTCCGTTAAAAGGTCGTGAAATATAGTTGTACTAAGGCCCCCATAAATTTTCTGGTTTCTGCTCATGGGTTGGCTTTTATTTATTTATTTTTGTGTTTTGTTTAGAACACAGCAGCATAATTCAATCGATCCAGCAATTTTGGCTGCATGTTGACTTTGTTTTGGGCCCTAATTGTATTTATATAATAACACATCAATTATATATATAACAAGGTATTTGATACCATCATGAATGTTACTGAAACAAGTAAAATGTTTAATGTAGCGATGCAACTTTTTACATTGCCGTTTACTCTAAAGCAAATATATATATTTAGACTGGCAAGCAGATTATTAGAGATTTTAAATGCCATCTGTTAGCATTATTTGTGTTGTGAAGCATTCTCATTTCATTCAACTGTATAAGATAAATAATCCTGTAACCCGTGGTGTGTATAATAATCATACTTCATGTAACTGGCAATTGTAGAGTGTTGATTTAAATCGAACGATTTCCTTGAACAAGTGAATTAAATAAGATCTAGAATATATAATAATATAATTAATCCCGGGCATTAGTAAAACTGACTTGGTGTAACTTATAACGCTTTCATAATAAATTAATTTGCGGGTCAATAATTTGTCATGAAAAGACTCATCACCCTATTTCAGTCAAATATTTCCAGTCAAATATAGGGGAAAAACCTAAACTCAGTTCATATGAAGCATATCAAAATATCGACGGATATTGATACTGACAATGGTGTTTTAAGGTTTACTCCTTTTTGAACCAAACTAAACTTGTGTTTATTTTCCTGAAAACCTGGCGTAATTTTGAACATTTTGTAAAGTTATGACGCACTGACTGACCAATTAATAAATACCCGTCGTTCACTGTGATGTATGGTCCGTGTGCAATATTGTTTTGCAGCATGAAATTTCCCAATAGTATGGTATTAGATTAAAACAAATTGCCCGTAAATATTAGATTCACCGAAAGGCTTGATGGTATAGTGTTGAAAATGTTCGTCTTTCATGTTAGTGATATTACTGATATCCCGAGACACGGTTTTTGCCATTTGTTTGTTTTGTATTTCTCATTTAGAAATTAATTTAGAAGTACAAACATTTCTGTATTTAGTAATTAACGGCTGTTGAGGAAATAATGTCCAAAAGTATTTTTGTACGGCGGCAATTCTATATTGCAAAAACAAAATCTCGCAGTCCTTGCATACACAATTTTGTTCGACCAGTCGTTAGGGACATAATGGCGACCAAAAACGTTGTGTGGACAACAAGTTCCCTCCTTAACATAGTTATCAGTGTTTGTAGTACCCGTATTCGGACTTGTTTACATTTTGGTGCTCATGGATGGTGCTTGTGCTCGAACTCATCAAGCCTGTACTTATTTGTGGTGAGCACATGGTGTGCAGTGAAATGTGAAAGTGTTTCTCTAATACAGTAAAAAGCAAGCGGTGAAACACAGGTATAATAGTCACAAGCCTATATCCATTGCCAGAAAGATTTTAAACTATTTCACGGAATATCTAAGCACGGTTAAATGTTTGTGTAACAAAATAACTTGTTGTAAAGGGTTTAACATTTTTTACATGATGATAAAAAACATCTGACCAATTTGTGTATCATTACACATGTTTATGTTAGTTTGAGCATATTGAAAAGTCAATAACACCCACGCCGAATAATGGATGATTAGTGAATGAAAACGCCCTTAACTAACACTAAGTTGTTCATATTGACAATTATTGCAGTCTTAAATAAAAATTGGCTATGCATGAAATAATGCGCATGTGTATAATTGTTTAACCTTCCATACCCTCCACTTTGCTACCCATCACGTACCACCGCACACTCACACATGCACACACACAAACTTTTGTTGCATACACTGTGTGGACATTCTTTTGTTCTCGTGTACTTAAAGGATATGAAATTAACTACAAAACCTCGCCATTTCACAGAGAGTGTTTTGGAGCAGTTCGTCTGGTTTTCCCTTTTTCATAATATCCTCCAATTTTAAGTAAAAAGGCACCTGAACAAATGCTTGCTTTTCGAGAAAATCAGACTTTTCTGATGTCCGAGAAGCACTGTGTGGACGTGTAAGTCACACAGTGTCAATTCCACTATGGACATCTTTTTCTCAAGAGAATCCACACACAGCATGTGCAACACAAATCACCCCACCCACCCACACACACACTCATTGTTAAAAGTAAACAATGATCACACAAATGCATTAGTACCTTTTTATTTTGGAATGACCGATTGACAACTGACATAAGGTACACAACAATTACAACAATCTATGAAATGTTTCCAAAATTTAATTGTTTTCGACAAAACTTAATGACTTCTTCCAAAGCGACTGAACTGGAAGCAACGGTTGGGAAAATGTCTGTGAAAATCATTACAGATAAATTACAAAATCATAACTCCAGAACCAACAAAGAAAATATCTTATTTATTCACTAATAATAATATTCATGATCATGACGAAAATAGAAATATCTGCAATTGTTTCCCACGCACACTGCTGATCAACCTTCACTTTGTGTCTAACCAGGAAGTTCAACATATTCTAAAGCCAAACAAACATGATAGTGTTATAACACGTATATCTTACACTTTCAAATTATTTTATCACAATGATCACTTGATTTGAACCTGAAGTTGACCCGACAAAAGATGGTTGGTACCCAAACAAACACTATCTATAGTTACTGTTATTGTTGTTTTGTTTTAATAATTTTAAAACATCAATGCCCGTTTTTGTTTATCTCATGTTTCAGATGTTTTCGGTCGTCGGTTTCTTGTTGTTTTGTTTGCATTTGTTGGCGATGATAGATGGGGAAAAAACGGTAAAGTTTTTGTTTTAAGATTAGTTTTATTTGTTACCATTTTAAACTTAATACGTCCTGTTTGTCAAGACAAATTGCGAACGTGCAATCAGATTGTTCAAATGTGAATGTTAATATGCTGTTGGTGACCGATCTTAATACAGCCCATTCATTAATGTATAGCTCTAGCAGAAAACCCTATGAACAGTATTCATTTATAAAGACAAAATATGAATTATTATCGTTAGATCAGATCAGACCTGAAGGCATGAAAGGTGTCTTAGTACTTCAGTATTTGAAAATGAGTACCCAAATAGCGCGCGCTGGCATGAAAACAGTGCGCGATTATACTACGTGCGCAACCAGTGGCTACAATAACGAATAACAGTATTTAAAAAACTCAACATTTGTTTAACAACTTCAAATACGTCAACTAGTTCAAAAATTCATTTGTAACTGGGCCGGGTAAAAACAAAACCCCAAAAGGCCTATTGCAAAACAATAATTGAGAAATCACCCAATTAAAGTAATTTTTATACCAATTTACATAAAATAGAAATTAAACCATTGGTCTATACCTCACCAGGTAATGTAACATTTTACCTTCTGGCATTTACCTACAATATCGCGGTAATACGTTACACAACACCGTTAACATTTGCCAACGCCTGTTTGGTAAGTTATTAGGAGGTTCACCAAGGTTTGTCAGCTTATAAGATTTGACACAACATGTGTAATTTTTTGTCTCACAATGTAGATTCATACCTCCAATCACAGAATAAAACATCTTATGTGAAACTCTGCTGCTCGTTATACTAGTCTAAAACAGGTTCATACATCTTGTCAAGTTAATTATTATTTTTACTTCCCCTCAAATTTGTCCCTCCTTATCTAACTATGCTCCCTTCCAGTTTCACTCTCCGTTGGATATTTTGTATTCATTTCCCATTACTTTGTTAGGACAGTTGAATACAAGCCGTGTGTTTTTAGATGATCCCCGTTTGAAGAAAAACATATCTGGTTGACCATCAAAACCAAGCGGCAGGGTATAACAACATTAGTGGGGCAGTATAGCACACCTATTGGGCCATTTAGTGATAAAAGCCACAAATTTGGTACAGAGAATGAACTACCATATTATGAACAAATCTGATTTTTAGGCCATCGGTGATTTAGTTTGTGACGGCTGCTTCAGTCATCTTAGACAAATATTACACCAATCCACTGCAGTTCACTGCGTGGAACTCGCTGTGGGGTCTCCAAACAATGCAACGTTCTGGAGACTTTGTTGGCAGCCACTGATAGTAACTGCACTAATGAGGGTTAATAACCTGCGGTGCAACACGTGCATCGCTGCATCACTAATATATCATTTTTATTGGTAGTAACAAAATAACGGAAAATTACAATATCTACTTTATACTTGATTGTGGTTTTTCAGGGTCCACAACAAAACAAATAGCTGATGAATGGTATTTCCAGGGTAACTTTTTGTCAAGCATAAATACAGTATGACTTCATGACCTACAAACAATAGAGAAGTGAAGGGACATACCAGTTTATGGTGTTCTGTCAGTCAGTGAGGAAATAAGTAAACAGTGACCATCACAAGGACTTTGTTCTTTAGCAAGTATGTTGTCAATGTCAATTAACCTCAACGTTCACTCTCTGGTCATCAGAGTTTGGCGTATAAGTAATCGTATTACAACCTTGGCGGCCATTTTGTAAGGTGATTATGTGCCACGGCAATCGAGACAAATCTGCGATGCCCAATATTCAGATTTGTTCATATTTGTATTTAATCTACCTGTGTACCAAAATTTTGTCGCTTTTATCAAAATGTTCACAATTCTTGTAAAAATGTTGGCTATGCCGCCACTACATAAAACAATATATTAATTGTGGTCTATATCATTACACTGGGTATTATACTATCTGTATAGAATACTTTCAAATAATACAAATATAATGAGTCTGCTTTCAGGTTAGGGTGAGTCACATGTAGGATGGGATCAATTTAATAATATAGTACTGTTGGAAGTACAAATATAATGGGGTTACAGTTGCAACTTTTGGGATAGGATAACATTAAGAGTAAGTTGGTGGTACACTGATGACGATTACTTTACATGTTGTGTTTTGGTTTTAACTACATTCCAGAACTGGTCACCAAACTTTAACTGTGGGGTGCAAGTCTGTCAAAAAAACATCACTCATTTGCAATATTAACACCTCAGGCAGATTTGAAGCGATGTTTGATACCGTCATGAACTTTGTGAGTTACAAGTTCACTTTAGAATATCTTACCCACGTTACACTATATTTAATTAAATTTATAATGTATACATTATTTATGAATATTGATCAGGAAGCATTAAAACCAGCAGCCCAACAATTCATCTCCTTTGGTCTGCAGAACTTTATTACAAACATTACGACTTTCAATGTATTGCTTTCAACAAAATAACTTCAGCGTAATTGGTATACTTTCGATCATAGATGATGAAGAAACCCTAAATATTAATTTATGGAAAGCCCTATTTTACTCAAACAGTTTCAGATAGATATTATGCAAATATCGGACAGAAACAAACAAACGAGCAACACGTAGTGAAACAACGACAAGTCAAAACTTCAATCATTTACTTTGATGATGGTTATGGTGGTGATGGTGATGGTGGTGGTGATGGTGATGATGGTGGTGGTGGTGGTGGTGGTGAGGTGATGATGAAGTTATAATAATATTGTACATTTGGCCAACCAATTATAAATGTCAATTTTATTTAATGTACGATTTTCCCTTTGTCATCAGGACCTCCCGTGTTCATGACAAGTGACTTCTCAACACAAAAACTTTGGGTTCCCGGCTGACGCAGCTTGTGAACAACACGATTACCTCTGTTCACTGGACAGATAGACTCTGGGGTGTATGGTAAACAACAGTACAGGAACTATGGGGGAATGTACAACGAGAAGGAAGGTAACACGGGCATTAAAACGTTTGTGACATCACAATTCAAATGTTATGGACTTTTCCTCAGCTGGAGGCGTCAATACCGATATTAAGTGTACCGTTACACTTCCTTTCCGATGAATACAATCAAACGTGCATATTGCTGCAAATAAGCTGTTTATTTGGGCATGTTCTTTTTTTAGTGGATAATGAAATGTCATTCACTGGACTAACGATCGTTGTTTAACTCATCAATAGATGTTCCTATCTTATACTCTGGTCAATCAATCTTTTCAAGTGATCGAACTTTGAGCCTTGACGTACATATTAATATTAAAGTTGTATTATGCTTTTATTTATTTATTTGTTATTATTTTCCCCATTTGTTCAGGTGTTATACTGTCTTGAAATTATTCTAAGTTTGTAATGCGAAGACAATGTTGCAAATGCTCAAGTGTTCCACATGCAACCTTATCTGGTATCAGACACCAAAAAGGGTTGTTTGTATAATGGGAAAGTCACATGCATATATGCATTCGATTATACATGTGGACATTTGTGGTTTTGTGGACATTTAGTTAAAAGCATAAACTACCCGCCAATAGCTCACCAACCATTGTTACTGCATAAATAAACGTATTGTCAGTCACTGTGTTCATGCAAACTAACACCGATTACATGCACTGTTGAAAGTGCAGTAGCGTAACAGGGTCCAATTTGAAGGGGCGACCAAGACGTTCACCACTTTTGGGGGCGCATTTCAAGAAGGCATTTTCTTTCAATAATACATGTCACTCATATGAATATATCGGGTTTTAATAAAGATCAACCTTTGATTACCCGCGTGAGTTCACCACTGAACCCACCAACAAATACTGAAGTTAATTTGTCTGATACTGTACTCAGTGATCCCCAGTTTAAACTGCTCTCACGGGTCTTAAAAGTTGCCCCACACCCAAAGACACTATGAATAACTTTACCGTGAAAATCTGTTTTACCGTGAAATAAATAGTTCACGACAATTTCATGACGACACAACACCGTGAAATTGCCAAGAAATACTCTTGGAAATTTCCCTTTGCGGTGAAAACGCCATGAACTTCGGCGTGGCAGTTTTAGGGCAGCTCATTAATTCTTGGAGCGCCATGAAATTTGCCGTGATGAAATCACCATGAACATTATTGCCAATATCTGAGAGGAAGAGACACTGTGAAATTAAAAGGCAAGCAAGGTTTTCAGGGTATTTTCAAGGTGAAGTTGTTCATATTGAGGCCCAATCTACTCTCCTCAACAGGACATATCCACTTCAACCGCAGACTACGACTCCGTGAATTATTTACGTTGAGCCCTCCACAGACGAAAGGGACTGATTATAGTCCCTCTGGGAAATTTAATGGGGAAATTATGTGAGATTATGACCCACATGATGCTCGATATGCGGCAGAGTGCCACCGCCTCCTATTGTGTCTCATTGTGTTCCAGGAATCTAAGAAATTCTTTAAGAAAGGGTTTCCGGGAGGAAAGGTCTGTTAACAATGAACAACAGTGTGTTAGTGTATAGGGACATTTGGGGGCACTCTACCGCATATCGAGCATGGTATAATTATGACCACTCATGTGGGTTAGTTAGTGCCCACATGGAATCCCGGAAATTGTTGTTTGTGTTGATGTAATCCTGTACAACATGTAATAACAGCCACTATGATACCTCAACGACAACCTTGAACAGTTGTTCTTTGCAGCGGATAGGTTGGCAAAGCGGTGGAAGAAAAGAGATCGTCCATGGGTAGAGGAAGTTCACAGGTTTGCAGCAGTAATTCATCAAATGATTGAGCTCTCCTCGGACGAATGGTCTGAAATTGACTGATGCAAACACCGACGAAAATATCCAGCCCATTGGTCTATCAGTTTTTATATCAAACTTGAGGGGCTGAGCTTCTGATAAAGTTCACATTATTGGGCCAATTTGAACCAACCACCCCCTGATTACAATGCTGTCTTAATAAAAAAAAAAAACGTGTGTCGATCAGTGGGGAAAGGGGGACATGTCCCTCCACATTGTTGTTAAATGTCATTTCACTTTCGAGGGGGCCCATAAATAATACAACTAACTAAATCGTTGTCTACTTTGACTATAAATAAGTAGTAGGATGCCATTTTGGCGTGTAAAACATATTCATGAAACACTCAGAACGCACCACAGAGCAACCAGTGGAGTAAAACAAATCGGTGACTCAGCTACGTGTTCACAGAACGGATGTAAAACCATGGAAATATTTAAAAAGCTCACAAATGTTGCCTCAATCACAAAAAACGCAAAAAGCATGAACATCACAGCCTCGCAGGTGTACGTACCATCACAGCTCAAAAGGAGGACACACACGATAGTGAGGTGGCTGTCATTTCTGTCCTGACTGTTTTGAGTGTTGTGTTCATTCCTATGTCATTGGTACGACTGTATTCAGGTGCATGTCTTTGTGTTGCCTTGCTGTGACATTTGCTGTACACTGTTTTGTAATTGTACAACGTGCATCACAGCTCAGGAGGACACACACGATATTGAAGACAGCTGTCATTCTGTCCTGACTGTTTGGGTGTTGTGTTCATTCCTGTCATCATTTATTTAACTGTATTCAGGTGCATGGCTTTGTGTTGCCTTGCTGTGACATTTGTTGCCAGAACCCTTGTGATGTTCATTCTTTTTTTCTTTCTTTTTTATTGATAGAATAATCTCTTGCTTAATGATTACTGAAGTTTACCTGTGTTCAAACTATTTTCATTTTTCCGTGGAGGATTTTAGTGTCCTTCAAAGATTTGATAAGTTTCTTTTGATGCTCATTTTATATGCTATATCGTCTGAAACGTAGCATATCACCATGTCTCTGTCTGACCATAGTGCCCACAGGAGCGCTTATTGGCACTTCAACAACCTCCTCAAAAAGCACTCTTTTCTGGGTCTAAATGGCAGATGAAATCGTTTTACCATGATAAACGCATTGGTGGGACATGGGAAAAGCCATATCAAAAATATTACCCCAAACTTACTGCTGTAAAAAGTATTATGGGAAAAACATATACTCTTAAAAATTTCAAATAGACATTGACAACCTCAATCTTCTCTAACCTCACGCCAGATGCTGACCATTTTCTATCTGAACAAAGAAATGCTTTCAAGAACGTTCCCAATACGAGAACGAGGAGCGACTCCTGCTCTGCTTTCAAGCACACAGCTTGTAGAACAAAAATCTTCTGCCAAAAACTCTTCGAATTCGTTTGAGTTGCGGCACACTGACCGAGAGAACAAGGACGAAACCATCCCTCCGTTTATAAAACCTGTGCACGTTCCGCTTCAAACAACCCAAACTACCTCCTAAACAACCCCTACCTTCTCCTAGACCGCCGATTCCGAAACTTGCGAAAGATCATTTCGATAGATGAAGACTTAATAAAACGGTTAAACATCTCAAACAACAACAACAACAACAACAACAAAAGACAAAAAAACTCCGGTCTAGGTGGCCTCACCAGTGAATTTTACCAATGTTTGTGGCCCCTCCTCAAGACGACCCTTCTGAAAACATTAATAACTCTACTTCTAAACAAGGCGATCTGTTCAAGCTCAGGTGGCCGATTTTCTCAATTTGAATACAAATTATAGCTAAAACCAGCAACAATTCAAAACTGTAATTTGTTGCATCTCGATCAATGTTATGCAGGAATCCCCGGTGTCCATCAAGATATCGAAGATAACATATCCATCAGAGAGAGTGATGTACCAAATAGTCTGACCTGTCTCGCCTTGTGCAACCTGAATCAACAGAAGGCGTTCGATAGCAATACCATAATTATTTATTCAAAACGTTACAAAGAAATGGGGGTTTTGGGAAATATTTTGTTCCCTCATGCAACTCTATGCCCAATGCCAGTACGGTTAAAGTTCAATCTTCGCTCACAACCCACTCCCATTTCGAGAGGGTATCCGACCAAGATGTCCCCTCTCTGGGTTGCAGTACTCGTTGCTATCGAACCTCCTTCACACCATGTCCATGTACGGCCTAAACCTGGATCTGATAATGTCTTAACAAATCTCTGCTTATACAGATGACGTCAAGTATTATAATTCAAAAACATTGAGGGCGACCATTACACGATTTACAGCTGTGCCTCATGGCATATTTAATTTAACAAATGCCAAGGGCTATGGGGCCCGGGCCGTGGTCTGCTAGGTCCGATTGCCCGCTAAATTTCAAATGGAATATGAAAGGATCTGAAATAACGTTCATCAAGAGCAAGATAAATCCTCTCGCCAAAAAAAATTAAAAATAATAAAAATAAAATGGAAAAATTTAAGCCACACACTGTTTAAGGTGGAGTGGTCTAACAAGAACCATGTTCTGTAAATGGGAAAAATTATCATTGCTAACCATATCTTAACTTCCCTTAACTGCTTCCTTTCTCCCAGTCCTTCCCCCCAGAACACGTTCTAGGTGAACTCGAAATTTTCATCAATTTGTTTTTGATTAGTAAAAGCATAATGTATTTTGAACAGACAAGTCATGTTCCAGTCACCCCAAAATGAGGGGCATGGAAGTTGGTCTGTGTGAAGGCTCATGTGTTGCAATGGTTGACCAAAAGACTACATAAAATCACCCTCAAGAAGTTCTTCAAACATCGACAACATCATCCCCAAAACATGCGGCTGGTGCGGCCCATCTACAAAGGAACACCTTTTACACCTCTTTTTTAAATGTCCTTCCATTCAACCGCGTCTGAATCTGCTTCACCAACTCATAAGATAACTGTTAACCTACATTGGGCTTAATTCCTACACGCAGGTACCGACCGGGAGACCGTTAATCTGTCAATTATGCAATTGTCAATTTAAATATACTGGTTATATATTCCCACCTATCCATCACCATCCATTTTTTCTATTTTTCTTAATTTCAACCATCCATCCATTTTTTCTTCAGTAATGAAATACTACAAATATAATTTTAAACTAGGCTCAAGTGTCGATACCTTTTACCCAGGTGTTATTATCTTTTATTATAACAATATCAAATTTCATAGTAAAATATATCAATTTTGCGTTAGAATGTGGTAATTTGAACTTCCTGTTTGGACCGAGTAAAAAGTCGAAACCAGGTAGTTTTAGGTGATATATATATATATATATATATATATATATATATATATATATATATATATATGACACTTTTCCCTCATGATCATGAAAAATAACATTTGACACCTGCTTTTCTGATTGGAAAATCTCTTTTAAAACTGCCTCTAAGGGGCGCTCTGATAACGTCATCAAACATTTTTTGAAAAGAATAGATGTCACTAGTCGCTTTTATTCACAGAAGTCATATTAAAATTGTTCTGGTTTTTACAGATGAAAAGTATTGTTTTCCCTAAACTTAGGGCGCTGTGATGAGCGATGACGTCATCAATCACATGATGATAAAAAGGTCACGTGTCAATAATGTTCATCCACTGAAAGCATCATTAAATATCATATCATGGACCTATAAAGTGCTTCAGAATTATTTTGCATAAACTTCCGGTTCTGACTGGAAAGGGAAAGGGGCCGGAATTGGGATCGTGCGTGTGCAAATGTCACATTATTCAAAGATCTGTAAAGATGATACAAAGATTGTGTAAATGTTTTTGTGGTTCATGAGATATGATTTTTAGTTTAGAGTCAATAAACACTGCAAAAATTTGAAACAATCGGGTTTTTAAGTGACTGAATCATTAATCAACATTCAACAAGCGATTGCTGAACACCTTATCAGTAGTTTTGGTGACAGTTTATTAACTCGACCAACTGAAACTAATTTGAGCTCAATGTTGACTGTGTCATTGATTGTCTTCAAGCTGCGATTAAGAACAAATAGATTTGAGTCCTCAGCAAATAACATAAATGAAAGCACATCTGATGATTTGTCATCACGTGTACTATAAATTATAAAACAATGAACCTAGTTTTAAAGATGAACTTTAACCAATGGCCTGTTGCTTCTATTAACAAGATAACTTTGGGAAACCACTCTAGGGATACTCCTCGAATGCAATAATGGGATAATTTATGCAATAAGATGTCATCGTAATTGTATCAGGCTTTGAAAAGAACAAGGAATATCCCCAAGTGTGTTCAAATCATCTACAACATTGAAACTTTATCAGGAAATTTTAGAACAGTTGGTCGAATGTTTTTACGAAATTCATATAAGGGTCAGTTAAAATATTAGAAAATTTAAATAAAAATTTTAATAATTCTAGCATGGACACATTCTTCAAAGATTTTAGACATAGGCAAAATAGAGATGAGTCTATATTTATTAACACAATTGGGATCACCACTTTTAAAGACTGGAATAACTTTGACGTAATTTGGGTTTGGCGGAACAATGCCAGTTATTAATTTAAAACAAATGATAATATATGATAAAAGTGGTTTACTATTTCCTGATAATCTTAATAACATAAACATTAGTACAGTCATAACAGAGCTTTTTTTGGTTTTTGTACATTGTTGGTAATATCAGACACCTCAATGTCATCAACTGGAGTACAAAAAATAAAGGAATTAGGATTGGGATGAGTAAAGAAATCAGTAACAGATTCCTGAAGTAAATACTTTGAGTGAGATTGGGTCCTATATTAATGTAATCAACTGACTTTGACGCTCGGCCATTTACTTACATAATGATAATTTATTTAAATGTTATTCAGTATCACATCTATAGATGGTCTGTGGGATGTTATGAAGACAGCGGTGTAGCCAGGAGTTTTTCCAGGGTGGGAGCAGGGGGGGCGGAGCTATGCTTTTCGGTGAAGACACAGGGTATTGTTTTTCCCTTTTTTTTTTGGGGGGGCACTATTTGGGATTTTTCCGCGGTGGGCACTGGAAAATTGGTGTGGAGACATTCCTGAGCCCCGTAGCTAATTAAAAACACCAGGTCAGATTTGACCCGGGAAAAGGGGTCAGGTTTGACCCGGATTCCGGGTCTGGGGGCCTGACCATTCCGGGTTAGCGTGACCCAGGTTCTGAGTCAGGACCCTGACCCGGAAAGGTAAGCACAGTTGACCGAATATGGTTTCGGGTCAAATAATACCTGACCCGAAGTTGGGTCAAAATTTTTTATGACCGGGAAGTCCGGTTCGAAACAAAATTTGCCTGACCGGTGGGTCGAACACACAATGACGAGCTTCGGGTTTGGGTGTGATTTCCCGGGGTCAAAATCAGCCTTCAGGGTCAGCTTTGACCCATTCCGGGTTGAAACATTGATCCGGGTCCCAGGGCCTGACCCAGTCCGTGTTGGATTGATCCGGGTGCCGGGTTGGATTGACCCGGAGTGCCAAAGGTTAGTTGACGAAACTGGATTGTTTTTAGATCATTATGACACTCTTTAAGGTTCCAGAATGGTCATACTGGTAAACTTACTACGATGTGCTTCTTAGCATCCTGAATTTCCCAGTTCTATTTCCCAAAGTATTAGGTGGTAAGTATGCATTCAGTGTATTAAAGAACAATTTTGAAAAGGTTGATGAAGCATTATTGGCTTGGTCATCCAATCTCCAGAAAGTTTAATATTTCTTCATAACATACATATCTCATTTAAGACCTGCTGTTTTTCAAGTTGGAAGCTTGTAAACAAAGACAAACTTCTAAAGTAATAAACAGGATAGAAACACAAATTTCCAGTTAAACATATTTCATTTAATCTTCGGGTCCAAAAAGTCTTTGGATTTGATAGTTTGCACATAGTAGGGAAAATTATCTAGGAAAGTTTGCAGCAACACCTTGTGAAAGTAATTAACAAAAACCAGTACATAGTAAACAATTTACTGAGAACTGGTTCTATGATGCTAGCACAGACCTTTCTAGATATAAGATATACTCTATTATCAAGCCTAAATTTTAAAAAAAATTGTCCAATGAATATAGTTAATGTAAAATGTGTTTAAATACATATACGATACATGCTTCAGATGGATTGTTTACGCCCATGCAGGTCCTGCAGACTCATGGGTTTTGGAGGCTGAAAATGTTTTTTTAAAGGTAATTTTGTTGTTGAAAAAACACATTTTTGTGGGGGCCTGGCTTCAGAGACAATAATTGTTATTGTTGGGAAAGAGCGAGGGAAAGGTTTATTCTTTAAACAGTGTGGCACAATAAACAAAAATTATCTAAAATATTTAATTAACAACCCCCAAAAACAAGATAACAAATAGTACAAGAATTTAAAAATATATAAGAATAAAAGCTGCACTATATTTAGCATTAATACAATGTATTTGGGCTTATCCACATTCATTTGTACATTACACATATGATAGTGAAGAACCAAAACTTACGGTTTAACCTTTTACAAATAGAATTCATAATGTGACTGCAATTAAGAGGTAAATATATCTGATATTATAAGTTATAACAATGCGCAGTGGAATAAAAAAGCAAAATTGCGCTTCTGCGTACCGCCTTATGAAAACCGTGGCCCGGACTTGGATATGGAACGAAGACACTATTTATTCCGTATTCACAAGCGTCATTTCTAATTGGTACTCATCCAGCCAGCCAGCAAAATATGACCTTCCATTTAATCACTGTATGTAATCACTGAATAAAAACAGATAATCAAAACAAATAATGGAACAGAAAAGTTATATTTTAACTTTCCTATTACAATTTTCCTCTAAAAGTTGCACGAAGTTCTTGATTACAATAGAAATGACGTCTTGATAACAGCCAGTCAAGACATATGCATGTTTTTTTTAAGTAAGTTTATGTAATTTAAAGAAGCGTATGCTTGCACAACAGCGTTCAATACGCTTGATATAAATTTTTTCCTCAAACGATGGTATGAGTAGTATACCACAGCTGTAAACAATCAGAATCAAGGATTCTGGGTAGCTGGATGAAAATTAGAAATATATCATTTGATTCCATGTTGTTAACAAAACCCATTGTTAGCTTTATTTCATGCCAGCAAAGCGAACCCTACTTTCAGTGCTGTTCCTAAGTAGAAAGTAAAAACAGTACCACAATATTGTTCAAGTTATGCATATTTGGTGGATATTTCTGGGGTCTGAACCACTTGGCAGGGGATTCCATCGCGACAGTAAATATGTACCCCCAAAAACGAGGTAATAATGTTTTAACCAGTTGACGCCGAATTTCCCTCAGTTGACGTGACAGCACGTCATTGTTTGTACTGAACACCCACTCTGCCGTGGAGACACGCCATTTTTCTTAAAGTCAGCAGGTCGCGCTTGGGAAGCCGTGAAACAAGGCACTTCAAACAATGATCTAACTCACTATTCATGGATATTTGCCTGTTTCCTCAAGACCTGTTCCTTTGTGCGACCAGCAAGGATTTTTGGAATGGAAAGGATTTTCTCCATTGTCACGAGGTCTTTTGTGTCAAGGTGAAAATGCCATCTTTTCAGGCAGGGCAAGTGTTCCAATAATGAGCTGTTGCATAAGCACTTTAGACGGTCGAGACTTTATTGAAACAAAGATGGGCAATGTTTAAAACTAGGCATTGAAGCTTGAACTGTCAATGAAGAAAACGCTTTTATTTTTGATATCCTTGCATGGTTCTCAGACATACAGAATTATTAATTTGGTAGAATTTTTCCTATTTTTCACTGAAAATAATCCAACACGAGGCCGGGAAAAAATAACAATATTACTGGCATCAACTGGTTAATAGGCGAGTTCTCAAACAGGGACTGACTAATATCAATGGAATTTACATTGTTTATCTATCATATAATCACTGATTTTCAGGTTTTTGGGGAGCTCAAAAAGCCTGAGTGACCGAACACGCAGAGGTCGTTGTCTCACTTTCCCCCCCAAGGCCATAACAGCTTTCTGGAAAAAACTCCCAAGTGCTAAATGACTGTAAGGGAAGGAGATGTCAGAACATAAAAAGCAAAACCCATGTCGTCTAGTGACTTGAGCACAGATGACTGAGCGATAACAGCGCTCCACAATGACAAATATCTGCTCTGGCTTGGGAGTCGCTCCCCAAAGGTTAGTATGAGGTTTGTTTCGGGTCAGAGTGTCCAGGTACTCGGGATGTTTGGGCCAATCTACAGTCAGGTAAAAAGAAGGGGTTATAAATTTAAATGTAAACATGTACACATATAGAATGCACAATTTGAATGATGCTTCATCTTACCTGAGCCCAAATGTGTGTGCATTTCTTCATATTTATATCAATTTCATCTTTCAAAGTCATCTATAGATCATTAAACATATTAAATCTACGCAGCAGGCCAGATTCCGACACAGGGCTGTTTAAAATGTCAAACGTTAAAATAGGACGGCATTAATTACAGATATTGAAGGTGCCTTTGGTATGCCAATTACATGTAACACGGTGAAATAGTCTACATATCACAACCCTAAAGGTCTTTTTTGCCCCTTGTTGTTATTCAATGAGCACTGTATATTCAGTTCGTCTAAACGTTTGTGAGTAACAATTCTTACTACATAAATGTTTCTATGTGAAGCTATCAATGAAAAATAAGTTAAGACTCTTACTGGTTGACAGTCTATAAATGACTTGATGGCGTCATCACACTACTCCGGGTGTTCTTCCCCTTCCTCTCTTGACACCAGTTGGCAAAGATGCGGGGCAAACAAACAATGCCAGATTTTGCGTTCATCCTTTGCAAAATTGAAACTAATATTGATGCTACTTCTTGCATGCTTGGGTTGTAACTTCCCCCATATGCAACAATTCAAAATGGCTCGACCTTGTTAACATGGGGATGCATGCATGTTGATTTTTTTCAGCGCCAAATGTGGAATAAAACAATACTTCCTATGAACTTGATAATAGACGAAGCACAACAATTGTCCTCCAAAATGACAAGTGACATCCAACTTTGAACATTGGATGCATGATGCCAAATTATCTAGGGACTTCTTATCTTAGCTAGAACAAAATGTGTGCAGTGAAAATATGAAGAATGCAGAGCTGTAAATTGTTTTAAAAAGCAATGCCGAGTTGCTACTGCAAATTTTAAAAAAAAAAAACGGCTTGGGGGAGGATGATGAGCAAAAAATGGTTTTTTATATTGCAGGGGTTTACTGGCAAAATTTCTGGTAGATACAACTTCATGCATACACACTGTACACAAAATAGGTGCCTCTTACCTCCTGTTACTGGTGTGAGTTTTCCGTCTGTTATGATTGTTCTGTTTAGCAGCATACAGCAAGATGCCTTCATGCATTGTGCTCCGCGGAGAAAAGGTTTGTCTACAACGTCTGGTAAGATAACCCTGAAGTCCTGTTCAATCTGTTTACGGGATATAACAAATAAAACAAGAGAAATTAATAAATTTAAATAAAAAAAATATGCTTCTTTTAGCTCACCAGATCCTGGCTTAGAAACTGTCATTTCCTTTCAATTGTTTGTTTCCAAAATAAAGACACCTCAAACCCCAGGTCACTGGTCCTCTAAGATTAGTATTCAACATCTTGAAAACAATGAACAAATATGCCCAAGGGTTTATATTTGGGAAGCATATAGAAACAATCAAAGGGGTGTAAATTATTTAGAAATTAAAACTGCAATCTAACCATTCCCTGGCACATCACCCAAAGCGTGGGTACACTTGTAAAATGATGAAACCCCTGTTCTCCAGGATGGTCTCAGATGTGAGCTGCTCTGACATGTGATCCTTCTTCATGTAATCATAACCTGACTGAGCGGCTCCCAAATTGTACTTCAGCCATGTCTGTGGCTGCAAATTCCCGTCAATCACCCCATCTACGCAAAACAAATAACAAATGTAGTTATTACTTTTTGGTTATGCAAAATGAATGTCTGTGTGTTCTTTACAGTTGCCAATCACCTTTCAGTGCCGAAAACACAAACACAAAGTGGAATAATAGTTTTAACGAAGCCAGATAATGATTGTGCAGAAATAATATCATTCAGGAGATATGGAAAAGATGAATAAATTAAAGGGGAAAAAATGTTCAGGGTAAAACCCAATCCAATAGTGGCTCTGAGCAGGTTCAAACTGGAGCCACCGGAGGTTGGAATGTGAGGAAAGTACTACTGCGCAAAGCTGACTGACAAAATGTTTTATCTGTTAAAATTCTTACACTGTTTGGTGTGTCTTGTTATATCTAGTTTAACTAGCCCGTACAAAACACCTCACTACAGATTGGTCATTGAAATTATTTCTTCAAATGTATCCACACAAAAACATTACCTGAAGTCAGGTACAGAGCAGCTGTTGCTTTTCAATGTTGGATAGCGAGGTTGGAGTAATTCCTGCCACTGTTCTTGGATCTTTTCCCTCACATTTCCCGGAAAGGGCGCTCCTCCAAAGTAGCCTGTAGCACAATGTTTGGCCCTTTGACGATGTGAACCCAAAACTTCCCTGTGGTTAGTTGCAAACACACACATAAAAACAAAAATCAAAATTGTTCTTGCACATCTTCTTAACAGACTTCAAAGTGTTTGTTGTGCTGTTGTTCTTCAATCATGATCTTCATTTAATTGGGTAGGTGTATTGGATTTAATGTACCTCAAATGACTGTTTTTATTTGTGGCAAAAGACTGCTTTAACTGAATTTAATTAAATTGTCAATACTCTACAGCCAAGATAAACCATACATATTTTGTTTTTTTAAGGGGGAGGGTGCTTGTAATAAAAAAAAATACTGTATCTTTCTTCCATGTCATACCATCATCATCATCAGGAGAGGGTACTGACAAATTATATCCTTTGCCATCGCCAGTTTGACGTCTGATATTTGGCCCCTGCAATAAGTATGTAATAATATTTCAAGGGAAAAAAAACATTTAACATATAAGAACTTCCCAAAGCTGTGCTGGTAAATACGTTTTCATCAAACGTTATTGACTTTTCAAATTTCCCCTAGTTTGGTATTTAAAAGCGATCGGTTTTATCAAAAGGACATTCCGACAAATTCTCAATTAGGAAAATTTGTCTTTAAACAACCATTTTAAGTTTTGATCAACAAAACTTGGAAGTGCACTAACAGAAGTGAAAATGTTTATCAATTTCATTACAACTTGCTTTTAGACGAAAAATTACAATTATGTTGATTGTCAGAAATATTTCTGTTTAAATCATACATCTCCGTCTTTCAATAAGGTGGGAAAACCCAGGATGCGCACAGCCGTATTCTGTTCTTGGGGAACAAAGGCCTCTGTCCATTTCACAGACGATTTCATTTCCTCAAACTGTTTTTTGGGTATTTTGATGTCCTACAGTGTACCCATAAACGAGGAAACAGCACATGATGTTGTGCAAGATATCATCTTTGATTGTTGCCAATTACTGATATCTACGGTTCCCGTACCCAACCTCATGCCAAGGTCTACTCTAGCCGCATTCTTATACTAAAGCCAGACCCTGGTACATTGAGATTGAATGTTCTACTATACCAGTTTTTGGGTTGCTGCCGACTGGTCACGGTACCTTGAACACACAAGCACTTAACACGCATCCAGGTGAGGGAATGCACAAGTGATAGTCTTGGGCATGATGTGTATGGAGCAGGCTACGAGCTGATCCGCTGAAAAACTGTCAATAATGCTGAGTGCTACAAACTATACTTGAGAGGTTGTCATTTGTTAGGGGAGATATGACTGCAAAGCAACCACAAAACAAATTATAATAACTACTTACATAACTGATTCTGATTTTTCTTCTGGCACGATGGTTACAAGTGACCTCTTGGGGGTTCAGTAAATCAATGCTTGGACAGGATTCAGTCATGCTTTCATCCGTTGAAGAGGTCGGAAACTTTTGCTGGGATGCGGGAGGGCTGACCTCCTATAACAAGTCAACATTAAGAAAAAGGGGCATTTGGGGTTTTCAAAACAAACCTTTTTTGTGTTCAAGCAAAAGATGAAGAAGAACAACTTCAACAGGGCTTTTCAAACCACAGCTTAAAACCAAGCTCCGTTTGATGTTAAAGCAAAATGCACACTGTTCCAAAAGCAGTGACGGGCCAAGCCTAGATTTGGAAAAAAGAGCCCTGATAATCAACAGGAAACTGGTGCTGATGATGAAGTCCTTATCAAGCACGCTTACGGTATTGTAATGTCGTCTAATTTGAATATCATCTCAATTTTGGGCACAATGTTCAAAACACGGATATAAAAGCACCGGTTTCCCTTGAGTGCCATAAACCTCAAAGGGTAGAACATTTATATAGTGCTTCTAAAAACCTTCTGCATATTAAACAAACTGTGTAAAAAAGATGTCCTATAATGCATTGGTAAGTAAAAGCCTTAGAAGACAGGTAAAATATAACCATGTACATAGTTACAAATACATTCAAGCCTTACATTTACTTCTCAGTGCAGAAAACTATGGAATCTATACCCAGGCTGATGAAAATCTGGTTCCCATGATGTTGATACGACTTTACAGCATGCAGAGGATTAAAGTCGACAAAGGGTTGACAACAGATGCTACTCCCTGTGCTCTTGGGTGTTGGGGTTCGATCTCGTATGCATGAAAGTTACCCCAGTACCCATTCAAATTACCACTTTCAAATACCAGTGTTACCACATTCTCGAACACAACCACATGGAGGACCTTTCCCAAACACGGATCTCCTTCATCGTTTGGACACAACTACCATAACATTTGGCCTATATTTTGTACCATGCACACTACACCAGTTGGCTACGTAACATCATCAAACAGTGCAATATCTGAATTGCGTGAAAAGTAAATCGGCAGCTGGAAGGGATGTCGGGAAAACGATGAGCCGGGTCCCACTTCTACATCTTGTCCATCCATATTATTTTTTTGGTGATGAAGGGTTGTACTTTGAGCCAGTTAGTTTCTGAAGGCAAGTGTTTTGATGTTCTGAAAATTTTGCACTATGTGTGACAACCGTTTGGGAAAGAAGTTGATTGACCTCCGAGCGCATTACCCAAAAACCATCAGAGGGCCCCAAGGTATGCATGGCTGTAGGATAGTGCACCATGAAACGATGTTTTTTGGGCTAGTGTCTTTTC
This sequence comes from Zoroaster sp. YZ-2022, assembly GCA_029582265.1. Classification (NCBI taxonomy): domain Eukaryota; kingdom Metazoa; phylum Echinodermata; class Asteroidea; order Forcipulatida; family Zoroasteridae; genus Zoroaster; species Zoroaster sp. YZ-2022. The sequence continues at coordinate 82,168,395 of CM055816.1, forward strand.
ACCAAAAGAGCTGCGAAAATGGTTATGATGATCCTTGATTGGGTGCTTCAAGTAGACTGCCTCCCCTTACTTGTGACTGGGCCCAAATATCAAAATCCATGCAGTCTAGAAGCATCAATATCCAGTTCCCAGTATTCATTTTCCCCTCTGGTACCAAAGGTCCCCCAGCTTATTACAGTTATGTGTCGCATCAGGCTACATTTGACCGGCATGTGCTGACCAGAAGCCCCATCAGGATGAAAGCCAGTGAATGCCGAGTAAGCACAGATAACATTGTTTATCATCTAGTGCCCGCCAGTTAAAACTGTGATACCGCGTTCAATGTGTTGAGGCTGAAATAGGCCCTTGCTGTATCAATTCATGCAACACCAACTTCAGCTCTAGAGAGCAAACTCCTCTAAAAGATCATACATAACATCAGGTGCCACTATTGTTGGTCACATGAAAATGAGCAACCCTGGTTCCAGAGGCATGCTGCTTTTATTCCTGTCTGTTGGAGGTTGTTACGATTCAAGTCTTCTTTTCGTAGTTTTCTCTTGTACGAATCATCAACTTGTCCTCGACTGTTATTCGTTGAATGTCATTTCGATGCATTCGACACCATCGCGTGGATGGATTGTGAATCCTTCCAGCAAAACCAAACAGAACATGAATCCCCAGGTTATCTCAACTTCTTGGCCAATACCCGCGACATTCCCTTCAAATTGTTGTCCTATATCCCATCCCATCGTCTGCCAGTATGTTGGGGTCATTGATAAGTGGTTCGAACACAGCAGCGATAGCCGTGATTTTGCATCGTGGGGTGAACAGCATCAGAGGTGAATGTTTGTCAATGTCGACCTAAATTTAGGGGTGAAGATTTGCCAAAGTGATACACTGCACCCAACATGATGCCAGCCTTCGGACCCAAAAGGGTTACTACTTCAAAATCGTCAATATACGGTATTAGACGGATGACTTGCTGGGAGAAGAATGGGTGGTGTTGAATGAAAAGATCCATCATGGAAATCTTCCAGGGCCATCATCTCAGGGGTATGTTCTGTGATATTGCCAAGAACTACCATTTTCAAGAATGGTTTTCAGGAGGAGGAAACGTGAGCATGCTGAAATGACACGGTTCGCATGGCCTGAGTAACATTTCCAGTTGATCGGTTGAGCCAGCCAGATAATATCACACTACAGCCAGAGGGACCTCTTGAGGGCCAACCCAAACAATACATACCTCTGGGAACTTCTTCCATTGAAATCAGTTAACAGATTTTCAAATGGAGAGCTGCAGAAATTGAAGTTGCTCATAAGTGGGCCTGCATCCTCACTATCAAGTGAATACCCTGGCTTTCCTTAAGCGTTCTGTTTTTAGAACGCAAAGCAGCAACATCCTCGACAACTTCTGCTGTGATTATTACAAGGTGTTAACACGTCTGAAGTAGCTACTGCTGGATGAAAGTAATTTTTGCTACCAAGACTGCACATCTGCTTTCAAGTTCCTCTCATTTAAGATCATCCCACAGTTGTTCATATGTTTTGTGGTCTTCATCTTGACCCTCATCATAGTCTCTGCCGTATCATCATCATCACCATAAAGCAAAACTTCATTTTCAATGTGCAACAGGTGCATCATGATACTCCCCCAAACTCCTCAATGTTATGTATTTCGTGAAACCAGTAAATGTCGTTTGAAAGTACCTTATTATTGCAAAAATGTTCTGAGAACAACCATCTTGTCCCATGTTACAACAGCTGTGAACATCCGTCCAGTAAACAATACCATGAACATTGGGTAAATGCCATGACTAAACTGTCACAATTACCAACCACTAGGTTTCCACACTTATAATATGTACCCCATTTGTAAAGAGTAACTTGCAAATCCTTAAGGTGAAATAAAAAGTAAAAGGTGCATGTACCTCTTTATCTTTCTTAAAGTCAACAGAGCTGGAAAGAAACATCGTAGGGGGCCCATGTGGTATCCAGCTTCCCTTTAAACGACTCTGCCACCACAGATCTAGAAGCATTGAATGAATCCTTGTCCCACAGATTTTCTCCTTTAGAAATGATACAAAAATTATTACACCAAATTCAAGGGAGGTTTTATGACTCATTAATTACAGATTTTATACAGAGAAACATTAAAACTTTCTATAACATTTTAACATGAGGGCCCAAGTAAAAAAGTTGATCGTTTCCGCATGCATCCTTTTCTGGTACACATCCTTTTATTTACACTACTTGGGTTTATTTTCCTCCCAAAAAAAAAAAGACTGAATTTTTCATGTATTTTTTCGCTTCATCTTGGCACCATTCTTTCGATAAATCAAATTCATTTCCCGATATGCGGACAGCTACTGGTGTTATTGAGTGGTCTAACGGATTAAACCTTTCCAGAACCGGAAAACAACCTTGATGTTGTTTTTGACACCGTGCTTCCAAATGGCCCAAAGGTGTAAAGAATTTTTAATGCGTAACTTACAGAGACTAGTATTAATCATTTTGCTTAAGTAATTATTGTTCTGGAGTAATTTGAATGCAATAAAGCAAACAAAACACTTTTCGGAACGGGAAAACGACTGTGAAAAATGATTGAATATACATATTTAAAGAGTGAAAAAGCGGCTGTCGGACTGCCTCTTTTTTTTCCCTTGTATTTTCCTAAGCCGAGGATATTCGCCCCGCGTGCCACTATGTCAGACCTTTTCTGTGAGTATTATTATAACTATAGCACTGCCACTGGCTAATTGCCTGTATCTGAGCCATGTAACTAATGGGAAACAGTGAAATAGCCATAGGCTTTTCCATGTCGTCTAGAAATCCAAATGACAAACAGTGTGGTAACAGCACGGCCTATGCATGGTTAAGCTAATCAGTGAAGAGAGGTCCGCTGCTAGACTTTAGCGGCATGGACCACCCGGGTTACATCATACTTTCTTCTCCCTTCAGTGTTGGCGTATAATTATGCAGTATTGATAGGTGTCTGGCAGCCCTAAGTAAATAGTTCCGTACTTCACTTAGAATCAAGAGATAATGTAATAACATTAAAAAACAACCTGTGAAAAGGGTGGCTGGAGTTTTCGTCTCACTCAGGGGGACAAAGCTCTCTTACAACCTGGTCATGTTCACGGGGTCTACTAAAACCGACAACTCGACAACTCGACAACTCACAACAATACGTTCCTAAATACTGAAAACTCAAAATAAGTTAAACATATATTTATAAGGGACAGTGGCATACATACAGGGTTTCAGTTTTTGAAAAGGTGGTTTTAGTGGCAATAAAAATATGATTGTCTTCGCTGCAGTATTATTGGGTACATCTTGGCAGTAACATGGGGACTGTACCATTATGTGAAAAGATTTGAAAGTAAACCAGACTACAAAGCGGGTGACATCATAACGCGGGCACAATATTCCATTACCTGTGTCCCTCAGCGCACAAAATTTATTTTCATTACAATAAATTATAATTTTATAATGTTTGTAGTATATATTGTGTCCTGGTATTTTATTTTTGTAAATATTAATATAAAGGTTATATTGACCTTGTAAGTTTTAACTATGTTTTAGGCCGACTGGTTTAAAATAAATTCAATAAATCCAAAATATAGTGAAAATAGTTGTACTTTTTAATCTTTTATTCTGCATGTTTGTATTATTCTCGTGAATGTTTTACTGATCTGCGAATAAAGTTTGAACAAAATTTAAAGTCATGAAAGTTGTTCTTGTGATGTTTTTGTTACCTACAGTAGCGTGGTTTTCTGACAATACAGACACGATTACTTGTTGATTGAATGAAAACATAAATTTTGTCAAAAGAGTTTTTATAAAGTATGAATAACTATCATGACGATGTCATTCATACTTATTAGCGAAAAATTTAAATTGCTCATAACTTAACACATATAGGACCCTTTGAGTTCACCGATAAAGAACTACTTGATCACCACTGGGATGTCAATTATGATTAAGAGCTTCAGAAAACTTGTTTACATTTTCTAAAAATAATATTAATAAATAAAAAAATATAAATAAAGTAAATAAAAAAATAAAAAATAAATAGATAAAATAAATATACAAATAAATATAAATAATTAAATATAAAATAAACTTAACATTTTTTCCTGGCAGTGACAATACCAGACCTATAATACCCATGAGCCGACAAAAAATATTTCACCCTTTTGACATAATGGTACCAGTCCTTTTGCGTGCGCAAGCAGATGGCAGCCAATACTAACAACACGTTGCACTGCAGCGAAAAATCATTTTATTGTGCTAGTTTAAAAAACCATTTTTAAAACTAAAATTCTTTATGTATGCCACTGTCTCTTATAAACATATTTAAAACTTTATTTTTTTGAGTTTTCCAAGTGCATTTAGAACGTGTTGCCGTGAGTTGTCGTCCAGTTGTCGTGGTTGTCGTCAGTTGTCGGTTTTAATAGGACCGTATTTGATAATCATTCAAAAATGCTAAAACAACAGGCTGAAATATTTCAATGAAAGTTTGCTACTATCACAAACTTTAACGATTATACTTAGGCCTAGGTCTACCTTGTATTAGTTCTGTGAACGTTTCTGTTTTCGAACTTACCAGTAATTCACGTTAGGTGTGTAACCGTGGCTAAAGATCCTAACCATGTTAAAACAAAGTGATGTGTTTGACAAACTAACACTCAAACTTTATCACACTATCTTAACCTTGAAGTTCTCCCGTAGCGTTCCCAATCCCCATTCTTTCAACTTTTCAAGAACAAATTCCCGGACATAATTAGTGTCGGGTTTGACTGTTAGCTTCCCCTTCCAGTTCCAGCATCGTAGTTTTTCAAGTCAAACGTTTGTGCAACGTCCGCCAGCGTCCGTACTCGCGGCACAATGGCACTGTGGTCACATGATCAAACTTGCCCAATCATCCACGTTAATGCTGCAACCTCCGCTGGTACCCTTGCCACGTTACGCTGCTGCTCAAATGCATTGTGGACCAGTCATGTAATTTGCATGCTATATAGGCCGTTTACGAAACCACGGCAAGGCTCAGGCTCAGGCTTCGAATACGTCCCAATGGCTTTGAAGCTATTACGGTAGCATGAGGCTTCGTTGGCTGGCACATTGGAAGCCTGAGCCTGAGCCTAGCTGTAATTTCGCAAACAGCCTATGTAAACACAGGTTCATACTTCATGCGAATAGTAAAAATTTGACGTCACGGAGCTGGATATTGGGACGAGAATGTTTCGCAAAGAGTTGACACATTTCAACTTGTATTGGGCAGATCATTCGCTGCAGACTCTGTTGATGGCAAGCCTGCGCTGGTTGGTATGGGCGGCCAAAAGTTATTAAACATACAATCTTGTTGATGACGTTGTGTCCAAAAATCAACATTTGTACACACTTTTCTATTAGAAATGCATCCATTATTGGTTGGTTTGTTTCCACAATTGAACACTATTTGAATAATATTTATGTTACAGGTTTTCACGGAGCTGTAAAGGTCTGGTTTTGCTTTACTGATGGCTTCCCGTAGTTTTGCCATCCTTGGTGCTTAAAAACTGGGCTTGTGATCGAAAAAAAAAGGTCCATAATATGCTGCCACGTGCCCCATTTGGGACAGTTTTCGATTGCAAATACAAATCGTCATAAACCATCCCAGGGATGCAACCGCGTATGAACCATCACTGCATAATTCAGGTCTACACTTTAAAATTATAAAAAGCGGGTCTTTGGACCCAAGCAACCTCATTTCCCAGTACCGCTACCAAACGTGTGTAAGCCATGATAAGCCCCGTGCTGCTCGACATACATGGGGACGAGGTTGTACCGTAAGTGGATTGAGAACAGAATGGTAATGGTAAATGGTATGCCTGTACCAGTGTGTTTAAAATAACATACCATTGGTGCCATGCATCCCTGCCATCCCAAGCTATATTAATTTAAAAGCATAAGACCTACTTTGTTCATTTATAATTACAAAAGAAGAAAATAATATATCATTTTAAAACAAATTTATTTCCTATATTAATAAATAATGATTTGTAAAAAATAGTTTGTTAAAATGGGAGAACTGTGCTTTCATGGTTGTTGAATCCTAGGCTAATTTTTGTTGTGTATTTACAAATCTGACCAGGAAAAATTTCATCTTGGTGTAACCCGGCATGAAATGACCCACCTCTAATTTTAAACCCCGGAAACATGACGGTTTAACGATGCCTAATTTTGACTTATCGGGTTAAATTTAACCAAGAAAAGGGTTAACGCTGACCTGTCATGAAATGACCAGCCGTTCCGGGTCGAATTAAAACGGTAACTGGCTGGCATCTCAAGATTAAATTTAACGCCAGTGAGTTAACGAAATTGACAGCACCGGGTCAAACACAACAACCCTTTACCACGGTGTATTGACCCAAAAAAGGGTTACAAAAATTGACCCGGTGTCCGGGTCAAAATTCTGACCTGGGACTTTGAAGTGGTTTGTAAAACAGACGACTGTTAGCAGAAGTTGAAACAAAACAATTCAACATGAAGTTCACATTTAAAGGGATTGTGCGAATGACTCAAAGGACAATACAGTGGTTTTAATTGGATGAGAACAATTCCAATCCTCTAGTTTTCAAGGGACACATTTTAACATCAACCAGTGAGAAGTTATCAAGTAGGTACTCATGTTTTGAGAAAACAGTGGCTCGTTCCATATTTGGTACTTTATTTCTGTGTAAGTTTAAGTATTACCGAGTGTTTTATGTGAAGCATACATACAAAGACGAGCCTTGAACACTTTGCTGTTGAAGGGCACAATTTTCCCTAGTGAGGGCATTCTTTGAGGAAAAATGTAAATTTGTGTTGGAACTTTGCAAAGACTTACAGCAAGCAAAAGACACCCTCAACAGTGCTGTGGGTGCCGTGGGAAGTCGAGACCTGAAAAGATATAAATCAACACAATTTTCGTAAGAGCAATTTTCAATCAGATAGTACCTTTCAATGACTTTAAAAAATTCAAAATGTTCCTTTTTTTTCTTTGAGAAGGTGGAAAAACAATAAATAAGTGTTGACTTACATATCCCCACCCTCTATGTCTTTGGTGTTGGAAAACTTCAATGATGCTCCAGCATCATCTCTTTCTCGTATGCCTTGGTCTACCAGAAAAAGTCGGTGTGTTAAAACTTGTCATAGCCTTGAGCAGATCAAGGAATCGCAATCTTTCTTAAATGTAAAGTGTCCAAGTTGACATAAAACTATTTCGAAGATTACTTACTTCGAAGCCATGGTTATCAACCAAATGTCCTACGAATAATGAAGTCATCTTGCACCTGTCTTGCTTGGTGAGACATTTGTTCTTTTGCAAGCGTGTCAAAATGTTCCTTTCAACAGTGATTTCTTGAATCTGTTCAGCATCCTGTGATGAGACAGGTAAGAGAAATGAAGGTCAAAATATTTAACAGTGCCTCATACTCCAGAAAGCTTTTTGAGGGCATTTCCTTTGTGTGTCTGTATGTGACATCAGGGGAATGGTTTCAACCAGCAAGTACATATAAATTTAATGAATGAGATATGTTTTGTGCACACTGAATACTAATTATGAGTAGCAAATAATAGTTTATGGTAACAGCAGATACATTTTGTGTAACATTTTGCAATGCTATACAAGCAATTATTCACTGGACTTTAACAAAAGAGATCTGCTGGGCTGCTTGACAGACCAAGAACATCATAGTTTATTTTAGTAAAATTAAGTCACTATGCATTCCTGGAATGAATTTTGCTTTCTGTGTTAGTCTTCGAACTTGCTTGAAAAGCCATGGATGATGATAATGATGAAAGTCCCGCCATGATGATTCTCTTTCAGTAACTTGTAGACACTTTCCCACGAAACAATTAATGTCATCTACGTCTGTAGTGGAAAAATGAACCTATTGGTCATGGGGATTTCATCCTGCTTCACAAACTGATTAACAATTAAATTTGCGGTGTGACGGTGTTAATTAGCTAACACTGTGGTTCCTTTACTGCATGGGCTTTGAAAGGTTTTGCAGCAAAAGTTACATGAGGACTAAGTATTCAAAATTGGAGAAAGGGCACAATCTTCAATCTGTTCTTGCATGTCACAGTCACCTGAGTTCAGCTGTGCAGTGAAAGACGTTAAACTAATAATGAATGATGAGTCTCCTCGACAAGTATTGTGTTTTATTTGGGTAAGTTATCTGTAGTTTTATAAAAAACAAACACTCGTTAGAACATAAAGCGGAGGATTATATACATTATTACAAACTGGTTGTGGTTATTATTAACTCAAGTGTAATTCTACATTAAAGTTTGATTGAAACTCAAAAATAATTTGGGGGTATGTATCTACATGCTAAACTCACCACCACACACATACACTAGCAAGCAACTAATGCAGGCAGCATGCATAAAGCCTGGGACGTACGTCGCGCAATGTAATTTACATATTATAACCCTCGCACAGACAACACAAGCAAATGAAACAACTTCTCCATATGGTTTTATTTAGTTTTAAAAGGATAAAATTGAGGTTGAGGGTGTGTCTTTTTCATTTTCAATCACCCTTTAACAGTCCAATTTGTGTTAATCACGGCGAATCATTGTTATAATTTTTTTAACTTTTAAAACAAGAACACTTTTCAGACACTAATGAAATTTTTTAAAGAACATGTAAATATACAAGGCTTGGTTAATATGCTAAGCATTATCTATACAATGCCACATATGTGGCACTTGTATCAACCTTCTGAACCATTTCTGGGTATCGCATTGATTGGGTTTGGCAGTATGTAGTGCCTTGCAGTGATGGCATAAGTATTATTACACTTCATCAATACAACCTCCGAATAGAGGGATTGTTTTGGAGTGGCTGGATATACATGTTCGTGTTCTAGCCTTTGTTTGTGACCGACTGCATAGTGATTTTCTTTGTAATGTGTGGTTGAAGCGAACTCACGTCCTTTGAAAACTCTTGGAGGCGCTAAACGTTGGCTGGGTCAGAGCCGTGGCTAAACTTTTCAGCTGTTGATAAACAAACCCAACTCGCCTGTCTGTGTCCGGGAAAGTTGTTGGCTAAAACCATGATAAGGGAGTGTCCACTTTGTGTTTGGGATCACATAAGTATTGGGTCATGATATTCAACTAACCAACACAGGTTTAAATAATAGCAGTCCGGGTTTATCACCCTGTAGCATAATGGTATGGTCCGGGCTGTTCGCTGGGGCAACATGGCTGCAGTTTGGTTTTGCCTTTTGGAAGACATATTTCTTAAACAGAAAACTGTAATTGTTAGACAATTAACCCCCTGTTGCTAAGTCAAAATCTTGTTTTGAATTTTACTCTAAGTTTTAACACCTCATTTAACACCTCATTCGTTCATGCTCATTTGATCGCTGGACGACTCGTTTTATGAATATGGATATGCGAACGGTGGCTGTGTGTGTGGGTGCATATGTACATGTACAGTATCAGTATGAAATCAAATTGATCAGTTACATCATACCTTTCTTTTTGTTGCAGGTCTGAATGGAGAAAGGTATGTGCCCAGCTTCCATGTAAGACAGGAAACCACGATCAAATCCGCAGCTTGTACCAAAAGGTGCCCAGCTTCGTCAAGCACAAAGGGCATGATCAGCCATGACCACCGACGGTAACACTGAATACAGGGATCAAGATGCCCCAGTGAGGAAAGAAGTCACGACTTTCTCTGCCGTCTTTCAAACGTGTGTCTGAGGATCTGCCGCCTTGTGCCCTTAAGGGTGAGTTTCTTAAAATGTTCCTAACCCCGCACAAAATTTTAAAAAGCCGCCTGCATTTTGTGTGTGCTAAGTTATCCCCGATTTTCTGCCTCAAATTTTAAAGCAAACCATCTCTAAATTGTTTATACACTTTACAGGCACCTGTTCTTCGGCAGCGTCGATCCGTGTTTAATAGTGGGGGAAGATCAGGTATTGGGTACACTACCAATGTATGAGATCAAGTCGGTTATTGAGATAAATAAACACTGGTCACTGGTACTGACACGATGTCAAACACTCATTAAATAAGACAATACCCAATATCGGTAGGTGACATTTGAGGAAAGAAAAAATCTGGTTTTTAACACAAACTAACCATGTTGTTGCATCTTTGCGATGGATGAAATCCCAGATTGCTCATTAATATGTGACTCTTTTTCTTGTGTTATGGGTTTTAAGTTTGAAGAAATTTGTGCACCCTTTATGACGTTTTAGGATTTCGAAATTGATTCAACTTGAAAACTTCCCCAGATAAGCCACCGCCTCCAAATTTGGCATGATAATTTATGTTCCAGCTAGATCTCTCACCTGAACGGGTGGGAACCAGGCATGCAAACAGCCATTATGAAACCTACAGTGTAATGGTCCGGGGGCCCACTGAGGCTGAGGAAAATCTTTGAATATTAAAATACTCTTTGGTGCATTCTCCAGCTTTCTTGATTGTCTTTATTGATGTACTTTTTTGAGGGGGGTGATCTATAGGCCATCCCCCGGTAAAATCAGGGATACATGTATAACCCCTCCCCATTGCCCAGGATCAAACGCCGCTGCTGTTCTTTGAAACTTTCCCTTCATTTAATTAAGTATGGACGTTGGAAGTGGTCTGTACACCACCTTAAATCACCCTATATATTTTGTTTTATTTTCATGTGCTTTGAATCTCACTCATGCTTTCCGAGTGTTAACGTTGAGGACATCGTCTCACCCTCATGGAGAACGATCTTGTGGGAACCATGCTAGGAATACCATGGGTCAATTACAGTAAGGTGGAACAAATAATTTTACAAGATGGGTCTATCAAACCCTTTTTCCCCGGAATGTTTAAAAGCAACATGAATTTGTTTCTGTTAAGTTAGTCACCGTTCTTCTTTGTCAACTTTAACCCAAACGCAAATTTTCCAAATATTGAAGTGTTTTGGAGGATGTAACAAATAAGTGTTAAGGTACATTGCCTTTAAAACTAAAAAAAGAAGACCTGAAATTTGATAGAATGATGACTAATCTTTTTTTTAGATTTTACCCTCCGCCCTATAGGCTGGAGGCTATTGGGGCCGGATAAATAAAGTTAGCAATTGTATCTGGTAAAGCTCAAGCAATAACGGTGCTTAACAAGTAGCTCAGGATTAACAATTGCTTTAAAAATGCCTAAATAACCTTCTTCTTTGACTAGCACCTGTTGCTTGAATTTGGGTTTAAACAATTGCTTGGTGGGTATAACAATGATGGGAGGTCAGTTCCGATTAGCCTAGTGGTTGTATATTGGGCATGTGTTAGCAACATGGATGCTGCCGAAAAAATTGGGGAGTGGTACAAATAGTAGCAATCTTTGAACGAACTGTTCGTTAGTATAATCAAAAGAGTACCACTGTTCTAATCCAGAAAAGTCAGTTGCCGGGGTAAAGACATGAGCAAATGCATAAAAAACACAAATGTCAATTGCTACCAATACAGGTAAAGCCATGGATGAGGCAAAATTTTCAGATAGTACAAACATGAAAGTCAAGTGAAGAAAACAGATGGAATGCAAACAGGAAATAGGAAGATTGTTTCGGTTCCATGGGAACCAAGATCTGTACAACATCTAAAAGGGGATGAAAACCAATATTGCAGAAGTGCCATGCGCCATTTCTGCTGGTTTCAAACCAAATACTTCGACTACTGCTAACCACTCAAATTTTCAAAATTGAACCGAAATAATTTCCCGGTATCTGGTAGGATTGACTTCATCACGATTCTTTCATTGTACACCTTTTTCATGTTCACTTGTGCATAAACTCGGCCATGATGTGGGGTAATGCAACATGCAGAAGTGTTAACTTAAATGCGTAGCTCCTCATTTAGGATCTTGTAAAAAAATATTGTAAGTGCTAAGTCATTAGTAAAGGTCTGGTTTATTTATATGCTTCCAAACAAAGTGCTAATTCTACTAGTAATTGCTTAAAAATCATAGCAATTGCTTTTGCTAACTACTGAGCAATTTACTTGTGCTCACTTTTGTGAGGGTTAAGAAAATGACTAGTAAGCAATTGCTACTTTTATTTATCCGGCCCATTGTCATTGCTTACGGCTTACGTCTGTACTTATGAGGAGGAACCACTTGTGGGTACTTAACAAAATAACAAGTACCCCACTATTTTTCCTTTTAATAAAATGGTACCCTCTTGAAATCTTTTTTTTTTTTTAAAGGGATAATAGAACAGCAATGCTCGTATAAGATTACATCTGATAGCATGACAAGGGACTGTGACGATGTTCCAGATAAATACGTCATTGCTGTTTCCAAAACTAAATCGCTGGCAGTATCATATAATCAAAATACCCGACATGAAATGCCTGGTGGTCAAGACCTGCTTCTACAATTGTTTGATTTTCAAGTTGTTTGAATCTCACTCATGCTTTCAGTGTAACGTTGAGACATCGTCCAAGACCATGGAAGTAAGGGAGAGGAGGAAGCAGAAGAGAAGGAAGAGCAGGAGAAGGAGAGGAAAAGAACGAGGGAGGAGAAGCGAAGCAGATGGGAAGGCAGAAAGAAGGAGCTGGTGGAGGATAGAAGAGGAACCGGAGAGGAGGAAGTGAGGAGGATGAAAAGACAGGAAACGGAAGGATTAACCAGGAGAGGATGGGGGAGAAGAGAAACAGGAAGGACTCAGGCAAGGAGGAACCAGGAGAGGAGGATGGAGAAGAGAAAACAGGGAGGGACTCAGGCAAGGAAGACAGGGAGAGGAGGATGGGAGAGAGGAGAGCAGGAAAAGGAGAGGACTCGGGCAGGAGGGCAGGAGAGGAGGATGCAGAAGAGGGAGGAAGAGCAGGATGAACCGGGGAGAGGAGGATGGAGAAGAGGAAATGGGAGGACTCAGGCAGGAGGGAACTGGAGGGAGGATGGAGAAGAAGAGGAAGGAAAGGGAAAAACCAGGAGAGGAGGACGGAGAAAGGAAGTGGGAGAGGAGGAACTGGGAGAGACAGGAAGCGTCAGAAGAAGAGTCAGAGGAATACAAAGAATCGAAGAAGAATCAGAGGAATACGAGGAAGGTAAAAAAAAGAGTACCGGTGGAGGTGGACATTATAATAATCTTAAATTATATTTCTTTACGGAACTCAGACGGCTTGACGGTGCAGCATTACAGGGTGTCCCAAATTATCAGTGCTCATCGATGCCCAATTGTTTTATCATATTTATGTTCACCATGAAATTCAATGACATTAGGTTCGTTGTTTTATTAATCCCAACTTTGACATACTGTACCTTTCTATTAAAAGAATTAGATTATTAAAATCGGACTGACCAAACTGAAATTACACTCCAATTGTTTTTTAGAGACGGTTATTTCATACTTGGGAAAGTTCCATGTTCCAATGAAAGTTACGGCCATTCGAGAGCTCCAAAAGACAGCGACAAGCACTGATCCCTGACAGTTACTTGCACAGCAAAGAGGAACCTGAAAGCAGTGCCACCAGTAATGATTTGATGGTTTCAAGGTGACACTCTTGCCAGTAAGAAGTTGATCCCTAAAAAGGCACGCCATCTGAGACACCATCTCACCAGCAAAATGTGAATCCTTCTGCAAAGCAGGGCTCACGCAACGGAAGTCATTGGTCATTTATTAGTCTCCCTATCAGCACTGTGTTTTCTCTTTGAGTTGGCTGGCCTGGCTATTTGTTTTCTTCATCGGCGCGGTGCTTGTTGGACTGCGAAATGTAGAAGTCGCCATACGGGTCAACAACAAGCTTTTTTAAGCTGGGGGAAGTAAGTCCAGCCGGACACTTAGTGTCAGCAACACAGGTCAACTGACTAAAGCCATCTGCTGTAGATTTCAAATTCATACTCGCCGGGATAGTCCACACTGCTTAAGGGTTTTTGGGGCGCAGCACTTTGGTGGTGTAGTAGCGGTATTTTCCTTCTGGATATTCTCCAGTAGTGAGTGAGGGCTGGACCAGAGACTGCATTGTCGGGAAACACACGGGCTGAACGGACTGGCCTGTCGCAATGGGGCTGCTGATGTCCATTCCATTAAAGGTTCGATCGGCGATGGTGTCCTTGTTGGACTGCAAATCTGAGAAGTCATGTGGGTCTCTCTCTAAGCAATAGAAGATTGTCTTCTCTCATCTCGACGACGTCATCTGCAATTATTGCCTATCTGGTGTTCCCTTCTTTTATTATTTAATTCCCTGTCTTACTAGAGCACTCATGAGGAGTAACTGTTCCGGCTGGACTTGATCCTTAAGGGAGAACAGTGCAGTGAGATCAGGTTACAAGGCGTAGTAGTTTGATTTTTGGGCATGTGCTGTTCTCTTCAATGCCTTGTCAGGGCGTCACTTTAAATTGATTTTCTTCTTATGCATGAGTTCACGTGCTCCATTCATGTGTTTCATGTTTGTCATCTCCGCATAGTTAATCACTTTTTCTTCTTCCTGAACATTTTTTTCTGGTTACTGTTGGCTGAATTATAGCGTTTTGTTTTTAATTGATTATAAACTTCCTCCCTCTCTCTCTGATGGGTTTATCTCACTGCAAGCTCAGGGGAGGACCTGTCGTCGGGCCAGCTGGGCTTGACTCCAGTCTGGATGTTTTGCCTTTGGGCCGCGAAGTCGCTGTCGCTTTCCTTTCCCCTCGTGTTGATGGCAACCGTGTACTATGTGTTGATGGCGTGTCGAGGCTAGGGAGTTGACTTTGGGGCTTGACGTTTTCACTCATGGGTGTTGTGTCTTGCCGACATCTTCAGGTTAAGATAAAGTTCCATGGTTTCCCCAAATTTCCAACTCTTTGCTCAGCTTTTTGGGTTCTCTTTTAAGAGATAGAGATAATCCTTGTGGCGTATGTGTTTCCTTTTGAAGGTTGGCTTGGGCTTTTTTTTCTTCTCATCGGCGATGGTGTGTTGGTTGACTGCGTGAGTCCTGAGGTCATATGGGTCAACAAAAAGATTCGTTACAGCTAGGGAATACAACAACTTGGAGGCGGTTCAGCTGTAATCTCTCGGATGGTAGTACGTTGCACCACACCGGCCTCTCTCGGAAACCGAGCACGTGAACCAACCTTGGTCCTTGAATCTGCGGTTCCTTCCTCATACTGAGTAGCAGGATTGTAAGCCGTAGCGGCGACCCTCTGTAGAGTCCTTGCAACAGAAGATGTCTTCCTCATCTCGGGATTACGCCATTTGCAACTCTTTGCTCGTTTTTTGGTGTTCCTCACTGTGGAGTGACTGGTTCCCTGTCTTACTGAAGACCTTGTGAGTACTGTTCCGGCTGGACTGTCTCCTTAAAACTGCTGGAGAAGTGCAGTGGAGATCAGGGTTACAAGCAGGTTGATTAGTATGTAGGGCTCCTCCAATGCCCTTGTCAGGTGTCAATCTTTAATTTTCCCGATTTTTCCGATTACACCCGTAAATTCATTATGAAAGGATTAATGGCATACCCTAAGTTGATTATTAAAATGAACCTAGTGTCATTGCTTTTTCGATGTTGAAAAGAACACATTTTGGGCATCGATGGGAACTAATCATTCTGGGACAGCCTGTAGAAACCGCCCTATTGTCTGGGTAGCCTGTGTCCATTTTGTTTTCAAAATGTAACATGTCAGTGTTATTGTATCAGAGCTCAATTATTTGCAATTTTGATTGAAACTATTTAACTCCCTTTTTTGTGACAATGTGTATGTGAGTAACTCTGAGTGAAAATCTATCAATGAAGTCAACCTATCTATCAAACCACTTAACAGGGCTTTAAGCGAAGTGAGAAAAAGGTGAGATGTCACCTTTTTCTTACCTCAATTGAACAAAAATGACTCTTACTTTTTCTCACCTCGAACAAGGTTAGAAAAATGAGATCTCACTTTTATCTCACCTCAAAGAGTAAGACAAAAGTGACAAAGTTTTTAACCTTCACTTGTCCATCACCAGCCCTTACCCAATCTTGACTCTGAGAGTTGATGCTGCCATCCCCTGAGGTGACTGTAACTCAACATTAACCCTAACCCCCTAACCTAACCTAAAGTGCTATTTTGGGGAAATTTTTCCCGTTATTTAATAAAGAGGGGTCCATCAGTCGAGTTAGGGCCCACATACATTTCCACATTGGCGTAAATCCGGGGGTGATGAGTATATCAGGTGGAATGGGCTAACGAACCACATTCTCTATTTGGACTACCAAACCTCATTCTCTAAATAAACTATCGATTGTCATTGTCGGTTCACAGCCTTACAAGAAACACACACGGGACACGAAATGCATGAGTTCACCAAGTTCAAAGATGAGCATGATTTTATAAACATATATAAATATATAAACATATAAATATAATATAAAAGTACAAAACTCTAATTATATTAAAGTATAAAACTCTTTAGAACAGAAAAAACTCTTTGAATAGACCATGTGCCCCTTGTTTACAAAATTGTGGCGCAGCCACGTGTTTTGCCAGACAATATGCGCGCTTCTTATTTTGCATAAATGTGGTTAAAGAGTGACATAACTGGTCACATCATACACAGACGATGTGACCTGTGACGTCACTCCTGAACAAAACAATTATTCAAAATCGGGATGCGCACGCATACCGCCGGGCAGAAATGTGATGTTTTGGTTTAGCCGCGACGCCAGAGGGCACATCGTCTATACAAGTATAAAATTAAAACAACTCTGTCAAGTAGAAAACAAAATAATCAAACACCCTAACCTCAAAGGTTTTGGAATTATCCCAGAGCATTAATTTGTGGCAAGATTTTGTAAAATTACAAGTGATTGCTCTGAAATAAAATCAACCATTACTTACCCCCCCCCCCACCCCCCACCCGATAAAAATTACTCAAATCACAAACACCATCAATTAAAATGGTCAAGTCCAAGGGGGGCTGCATTGTAGTACCAAATGTCTTACGAAGTTAAGGCAATGAAGCTAATACAAAACAAGTCTTTTAATACACGTCACATCATACAAAGACGATGTGACCTGTGACGTCACTCCTTAACAAAAAGTATGCAAAACCGGGATGCGCGCGCATACCGCCAGGGCAGAAACGTGATGTTTTAGTTTAGCTGTAACGTCAGAGGGCACATCGTCTGTACAAGTATAAAGTTAAAACAACTCTTTCAAGTAGAAACAAATTATCAAACACCTAACCCCAAAGATTTCAGAATTATCCCAGGCATTAATTTGTGGCAAGATTTTGAAAAGATTACAAGTGATTGCTCTGAAATAAAATCAACTATTACTTACCCTACCCCCCACCCGATATAAATTACTCAAATCACAAACATCACCAATTGAAAGGGTAAAGTCTAAGGGGGGCTGCAATGTAGTACCAAATGTATTGGGAAGTAAAGCAATGAAGCTTAGAAAAAACAAGTCTTTTAATACACGTCAAATCATACAAAGACGATGTGACCTGTGACGTCACTCCTTAACAAAATGTATGCAAAACCGGAATGCGAGCAGAAACGTTTCGAGTACTTTTTATTTTTTCTTGTATCCAATGTGAAAGTGTTAATTTATTTGGTCACTATTTTACAATTTGCCATCTCATGTTAGGGGACCAATTTTGGATAAGCCTGCCTGGTTTTTTAAGTGGCACTAAAAACCCTTTATTAATTAATCTGCTGCCAGATCCGTATCTATTTTTTTAATTTTATTTATATTGTATAGTTTTACTTCTTTTTTGGTTCTTGTACATTGACCTGCTCTATCAAAATGAGGAATTTCCCCTAAGGTCCCATTCCCTGTGATTTGACACCGAATATTATGAAACATCATAAAAACATTGAAAACATTGATTTCTTTATTTATGCACTTTTACATAGTCCAAAACTAGATTTTTCTTGCTGTAGTCTTACCTTTTCGTCAAAAGATTGATAAAGATGGAAAAAAAAGGACGATTCCTGGACCATGTCCCCCGCCGTGTGGGACCCATCCCATTTTTTTAAATAATTTTTCTCGTGAAACATTTTCCAAAATGGATCGTAAATTTTAGTGTCAAGGTCGTCATAATCCTCATTTCGGCGAGGAGTATCGCTTCATCATAATTTTGGAATCATTCAAAGCATTGTGAGTTTTTGTTAGGTTGGTATGTATAACTCAAAAAGTCAAACTTGGGGGACATTCTTCATGGGGGGGGGGGGTTGTCTGGTCTTTTTTTCCGTGCGGTGTTGTAAATCATTAGGATAGCCACTTACAAAGTGACTTTTTGTCACTATTGGCTTTTCCTGCCAGGGTTCTTGTCTATTGCTGCGTTTCTAATTGTTTGCTACAATCCCCCCTCCCCCTGAGGTTGTTCCTATATGCCCGCCCAGCCTGGTTGCTCTGTACTATCCTGTCTTTAAATGTATTTATTGTTTAGGGTATGCTTACTTTGTATGCTTACTTTAACTCTATTGATTGTGCAATTTTTAAATGTTTATTGTTTGCTGGCAAATAAAATTAAAAGAAATGAAAAAAATCTACCTACGATTTACATCCTCGTCTCGAGCGAGACATGTCACAACTGCTTTTCGTAAATCTGTCGCCCTCACTCCAGTGTAACCTGCAAGCTTTTGAACTGATTCAAGAGCCTTTGAGAAGGCGCTGCTATTAAGCGGTCTACCCTCACCGTTGAAAAAAAAAACACTTGCCATTGCAGGTGCAGGGGGCTTTTGGTCTTACACAGCAGATGTACTTCCACACTATTGATTTGCTAATACCATCCATGGAGACCCTGATCAAGGACAACAAATAGTAACATGGAAGGAAAATCATAAGTTAAGGGTGAGATTTGGAAGTGTGCATGGTGCCGCGACAAACAGGAGTAATATGGGGTAGCACCATGTAACAATTATCTTTTGTAAGCAAGTGAGATTCTGAAAAGAACCAAGAGAAAACTCAAAGTTTAAGACGGTATGCTCTGTCTGTCGTCAGGGGACAGAGCAACTAAAGGGGCGTTGACATCTGCCTATTGTTACATTTAGTTAAAAAAGAAAGAAACACTGTTTAGTCGGCACTCTAGTATCCTGGTGGTTTACATAGAAATTTAATTAAGAGACTCACCTCAAGGCACCGTGAGCGTTAGATGTCTTGTGAACTCCACTGCAGATGATAACCACACCATCCCGATCCCATTTCCCGTGAGATGGCTTGAGTGCGTCCGACATCTTTAAATTGATAATGCCACTGGGCCTCGACACAATGCCAATGAAGGCATGTGCCATCGCTACCCTCATACCTATGAGGAAGCGAGCACTCTGGAGTGGCTGCTCGCTGGTTTCAGCCTCACGAACAATCTCATTGAAAACTTTCACAACACCGTCACCAACCATAATTTGCCGGTAGACTTTCTGAAGATTGAGTACTGGCCTCTCTCTCTTCAAGCTTTTTCACCTGCATGTTTTTTTTTTCTTGCGGCTAAATTCAGCTAGACGTGTTGAAATGAAGACCAAAAACTCGTTCGACAGTTTCACAGACTTCATGGTGCAGCAGAATTTGCCCGCACGATTGATATAGTCCAGTTTATTATATAGTGAGCCAAAACTAGTGCCAATGCTCTGGTACTTGGAAAGCCACGCCTGTATTTTCTCCTGTGCTGCTAACAACTGCCATGGAATTTCACTTGCACTCTCAACCACTTTACCACCGTTGGCAAAATAAAGATATTTTGACACAACTTGCCAACTTCACGGGGTGGTTAGAACGTGGTAGAGCTCTACCCGTCTCTCGGATGTATTGCTCCAGTTCTTCGAACAGGCAATTCTGATAGGAACTATTAAGCCCAATGAATGCTGCTTCGTTGCGAGCCCTGCTTGAGAATGATTCACATTTTGCTGGTGAGATAGTGTCTGCGATGGGCGTGGCTCTGTTAGGGATCGACTTCTTACTGGCGTCATTCAAATTATGAAAACCATTACTGTTGGCACTGCTTTCCTCTTCGATGTATGGCGACGGACCAGTACTGTCGCTCGAACGGCTGTAACTGTCATTGGTGTCTTCCAACGGCGAGAAAGAGGAAGGCTGGGGGGTCTTGGATTTGGAAGTGGATCCAGGTGCTTTGGAACTCTTCACAGCCAACAGTTTCATCTTGAATGATTCACATTTTGCTGGTGAGATAGTGTCTGCGATGGGCGTGGCTCTGTTAGCGATCGACTTCTTACTGGCGTCATTCAAGTTATGAAAACCATTACTGTTGGCACTGCTTTACTCTTCGCTGTGTGACGAGGGACCAGTACTGTCGCTCGAACGGCCGTTACTGTCATCGGTGTCTTCCACGGCGAGGAAGAGGAAGGCTGGGGGGTCTTGGGTGGGGAAGTGGATCCAGGTGCTTTGGAACTCTTCACAGCCGAGAGTTTCATCTTGTGTACCTTAGCCATGTATGGTTGTATAATTATGTTACGTATTGTTGTCCAGGACGACAACCAAGAGGACATGCCTTCCGATTACTTGTAGCCGTCCTGGCAGTGTTGCACATGTCCTGAAGCTTGGAGTAGAGATGTCGCTGCAATTCCGAAGGCCACCTGGACACGGATTCCACTATCACCTCAAAATCATTCTCGGTGTTTTGTAATTAAAGTCAACCCAGATGCGTGCGCAGAAATTCCAATAAGTTCGATTAAGTGTACCTTGATCCTTGTGACGTCACAACCCCCAATATAATCAATCCCAAAGTTAATCCTCTCGGGATTATAACTTAATATTTCGGATCACCACAGTTCTGCTCCGACTACTATTTAAACGCTTAACTTCTTGCGTTCTATCTACATATATATATATATATATATATATATATATATATATATATATATATACACACCAATTACTAGGAACCCATGGAAATGGCTTTAAGTCGGTTAATCAAAATTACAAGTGTAGTTAAATCCACCGTTGTTCAGCGGTATGGCACATAAGCCTTCGATCCAACTCTCAACTCCAATTCGAAAAGAAATGTCTAAATTATTAAACAAATAAAGGTGGCCCACCGTGAAAATTGTCCAAGTTGTTAAATCTGTCCTCAGGTGCAACTTGTGGGACTACCACAGTTTTGTTGCTTATCGTAGCTTTTTCAGTACGCTTCACCGCAATAGTTCTACAACCCAGTCCACACTGGTGCAGTCTATGCCCAGGCTCTCCTGCCTTCTTTCTCCATCTCCAAACATTAAGAGGACACACTGATGACACACTGTCTCTAGTTGTCATTCACTAGGAGGAGTTAACATCTCCGTCTAGGAGGGTGATAAATACCCGCATCATGGCCATGATTTTCCTCCCGTTTCCAAACTGAAATTGCCGATCTCTGCCGCTTCAGACT
This sequence comes from Zoroaster sp. YZ-2022, assembly GCA_029582265.1. Classification (NCBI taxonomy): domain Eukaryota; kingdom Metazoa; phylum Echinodermata; class Asteroidea; order Forcipulatida; family Zoroasteridae; genus Zoroaster; species Zoroaster sp. YZ-2022. The sequence goes on from CM055816.1 coordinate 82,189,654, forward strand.
CCTGCTTCCATCCAATTGCTCAAGGACAGCCTGAACAAATCTGCCTCTGGTTTGGCAATAAAATTGCAGCACAGCAACCTCACGGGGTTTTTAACTTTGGCGCGGCACTGGTGAGATATAGCACTTCACATTTGAATCTCTCTCAAACATACATGTTCCTCTCTCAAGAATCTAGGTGAGTCTGCTGACACTCCTAAAATCTTAACATTCCTCAGATTTCATCCAAATTAACCCAACTCTCTTTGCATACTACATGTATACATATTCACACACTTCTGTGAGCACACAAATACAAAAGAAAGTGAGGGTGGTGGCTCCTGCACCTCCATTCATAAACAAAGTTACAAAATAAGCATCAGAAGAAAAGTTCACAACCTTTAGGGAAAATGCATATTCATTGAGTATATCTGCCCCTGTAAACTAAACATCATACTCATTAGCATGGGCCTAATTCTGACATTGCATAACCAGACTTCTAGTTTTAATTGTTCTTTATCACCTTACCTTTACCCCAAGCCAAGTTGAATTGCACTGCAATATGAGAAGAGGCATCATGCTTGTTGTAGGTCTGGCACAAATGATGGGGTCTATAATCAAAAGCTTGTGTGGTTGTGTCACAAAGATATTGTCATCCATCTCTTGTACAGTATATGCATGGTAGTGTCTATTAAATGAAGTCACCTGCCACGAGCTCAGAAACCAGCAAAAACATAGAATGTGCTTTACTTGGCCAAACTGTGGTCCATCTTCATTCCAGTTGGTTAACACCAAGATGTTTGGCTTCATTTTGTAGCCTTCTATATCTGCTTGACTACAATCACAGAGTCTCCAGAACAACCTTGATATGCACAGATTACATCACTCATATGTTTATCTAAAGATGACACAGGAACAGGGACCTGATACTGCACATCAACACCAGTCTTGAGTATTCCTTTAGATGAGAAGGATCCGCTTGAACATTGTGCTTGTTGGTGTCTCATTGCAACCGTCTTGGCAATGTTCCTAAAGTTATTACAAAGTGAAGCCCATTTTTTGAATTGTGTATGTTTTGCTTCGTATCTCATACTGGAGAACTGGATTAATGGACCAATGTTCCTAATTGCTCTTGGGTAGTGCAGCATGAAGTGCTGCTTTGGAGTTAGACAGCGGTGTTGATGTACTTGTAGGAAGAGCTCATGGTGGTCACGTATCATGTGTTTCAGTGAGTATGTAGCTGCCTTGCTGATATTTGTAGCCATAACAATTTTATAAATATCCAACAGCTGCAGAAATACTTCCCACACCTCCGACTCCTCATCGACTCGATCAGCAATGATAAGTGGCAAGTGAACTGCAAGACACATCATCTGGGAAGCTTTTTGCCCACTCGACCCACCTGGATTGTTTAGCGCTGATTGACTTATTGGACTGGGTTTGTTAGTAAATCCATAACTGAATGCACTTATCCGATTGTTCAATTCGACCAGAGTGAAACATCCTTGCGTTATTAACGACATCACGGTCAGTTTAATCTCAAGTGGCAATACACCTTCCAACAGGTCATGCATAATATCTGGGCCAAGTTGTCAGTCACATAATAACAATCAAATTGATTTAGAACAGGAACTCTTTTCACACCGGTGGCACTAACATTTCCTTGGCAGCATCTTTCTTCATAATTTTCTTTTGTCCTTTCAAGAGTAACATCTTCTACTGACTGGTGAGCAATGATTTCCTTAGAAGCCCTGCAAAATCGGCGGGGATAGTTTGCTGAGAAACTTCCTACAAAGCCTAGAAGTTCATGCAAGCCTAAATTATCCCCAATGACCTGGAAAAGTAGTGGTCTTACTTTTACTAATGCAATCTTCATTGGATATTTCAATGCAAGACTTTTGTAGGTGGTTCATGTCTTTTCACAACCTTTGGCAAAATTGTGTCAATACCATATTGTTTTGCCAATAACAGTGGTTTTGCACAAGCTACAAGCAAATGTTTTGTAATGATGCTTGATGTTTTGCAGGTAGGCTTAAGACATTAGTGTAAAACCACTTAGTTTATGGACTCCTCTGCGAGATCCTAAGGGTTAGCAGTTTCATAAGCATCATTGTACAAGACAATTGGCAAGTGAAACTCTCTGATGCTTTCTTGATCAGTTTTGGAAAAGAAGGCCATCACGATACGACTCAAGATATTAACATCATTTGATTTTTTCTTCTTCCATGATGACAGCTTGTAAAACACCTGGTTGCTGAAGAAACCTTTGAAGGTTCTCTATAGGCACATACTGATATGTGTCTTTTGTTCGACTTGCATCACATTTCCAGTGCATTTATTAGTTTGAGTTACAAATGTTTTACCCACAGTTAATTCCTCTGGAGGTATCATTTCATTTTCTTTAAGATACTCTTTTCGCTGATGTAGGGTTCTCAATCCATTGAAACAAGTTCTAAGTGTTTGCAGTGATCGATGAAGTTCATCTAAACAAATGTATGGACTGTCTCTGTCATATATTTATCTTTTACTGAAGTTATTGTTTGTTCAACATTATCTTCTGCGACACCATTAAGTAATTCTTCCACTTCGCTTATCACATTTTGAATGAAAGAGGATGGAACTGAAGAACACATCATCTTGGAAACAAACTTCTCAATATGTGTTAATGTCAATATGGTGTTCATCATCTGACATAACTTCATCTGCATATTCACCATCATCACTGATTGCAGTTTCACTTCCTGTGTCATGAAGTGTAACTAAATAGACCTTAGGGGCTTTTTTTTGCATGTGGCTTGTAGATGACGCTTATATGTGAAGCAAAACGAAAAAGCCTCATTGCAACCATCCTGGATACAGATTATTTTTGTTTTGCTTCCTGATGTTATACCTTGGACAAACTTCAGGTGATAAACTCATTTCTGCTCATTCGTGAGTAAATATTTATGATGAACTTCTGCTTTCCAGCCACGAAGGAATTTCAGTCGTAATCCAATTTTCGGGATTAGCTCTCCAATAGATATTTCATCAAGCAAATTGCAATGTCTCAAAATCCACTTGCTGATCTGCTTGATAAATATGAAGGAAATACAATAAACATTAACATCACAATTACTTTTAATTTAATAAATTTTGACATAAGCTTTTATAAGGGGAATGAATATTTTTGCAAGTATTAAGAACAAATGTATTGATGATAACCAACATGCCTTTTACAATGCAATTTCGATTGATCTCGATCCTGCGCTGTCTGAGACTGAGAGTATCATAATGTTTGTAGGCCCTAATTGAAATGAATCATAATTACAAAAATTGCTTGTAAACCTTAACTATTTTCCTGAAAGCAAAAACTGACCTCAGCCATGTTTTTAAAAAACGGTTTCTACAATAATGGAAACATGTTCAACATGTGTTACTGCAGCAAAGGCCTTGTAAGTCATAACTTTTAACGTTACTGGGCAGAAATATTTTGTTTACCCAACTCCAGGTGTTAGATGTTGGGTAAAATTTCTTTCATTGCGATTTCAAAAACAGTTAAACTTCATGGGCGATTATCTCAAAACATGGATTTGCAGCTCTGTTGGCTGATTCGTCACTTCGTGAAAACGGTGACGAATGTGTAGATCAACTCGCTTGTTGCTTTTTCGACCGTCGTTGCTTGACACGGCAGACACTTGGATATGGTGCTTTCTACCATGTGATCTATGCCTGACCCAAACTTTCTGTCGGATTAGTTGCTTGGTTTTGACAATGCCTTGGTGTCCCCTCATGAGCTATGCAATCACGTTACTGTAAATATTTGGGAATCACAATGCGATGATCACGTAGAATATGTCATTAGTGTCATTCACGCTTAGTTCTTTACGCACACGGTACCGGTACATGCTTGTGAGATCGGATTTCAGATTGGCATCTGATTTTCTTCCATGTGTTTGTCTTGATCACTTGAATGGAAGACCGTATGAGTTCATCATTCTTGGTTGCAGTGTGATTTCTGTCATTGTTGTTAGTGACTTCAGGACTGCGTTTGAGATAAAGTTGATAGCCTATGCTCTTCAGCATTTGGCTCAAACTGATGCGTTGAGTTGCACGGATGTCGCGAGAGGTAGTCTGCAGGATTTGTTTTTCGGGCTTGTACTCGACTGTGAAACTGTACTGCTGAAGCTTCATGAGCCATCTTTCTATTCTCGCTGGTGGATTGGAGTAGCTGTTGTTGAACATATAGGTACGAGGGTTTGTGATCAGTGATGACAGTGAAGGAGTTACAGAACACATACAAATGGAAGTGCAAGATGCCCCATGTAACCGCTAACGCTTCTCTCTCGGTCTGTGAATAACGCTGTTCCACAGGGTAAGCGATCTGCGCTACTGCTACAATAACTAATTTAAATGATCACACCAGCAAGCTATTTGCTTCCACTCAATATTCTCAAACTTGATCTAATCAATGTTCATATAGCCACTTTCGCATACCGTTCTATAAATAATCTTAATCCTTCCATAATTATTCACACATTTTGTGTGTACAACAATAGACATACATGTACACAATACGAGACAGGCCATAATATGCACAAACCACGTCCTCGGACTAACATTGTAAAGCAGAGCTCACGTTATCGTGCTAATACTTGTTGGAATTCTTTGCCTAATACTATAATAATAATAATAATAAAGATTTTTAGTGCGCACATATCCACCCTGCTGGGCGCTCAAGGCGCGGAAACAAAGAAAAAACATTAATACAAACAATATACAATGATAGCATAGGGAAAACAAAACAAATTATGTACCGAGATACATGTACCTACAAATGCAATTACAAATATACATCATCTTTTGAAGAGTTGTGACATAAGATGAGTTTTAAGCATCGACTTGAATCTGGTTATACTATGACAAGATTTGAGTTTAGTTGGAAGATGATTCCAGAGTCTCAGGCTGCGACAGAAAACGACCTATCACCCCAGTTCCGTTTTGAAGTTGGTTCCTTGAGGGTGACATGTTGCTGGAGCGCAAATTGCGTGATGGAGTGTAGACTTTAAGTGGTTCAAGAAATATAAATTGGAGCAATGTTATTAAAGATTTGTGAACAATTAGCATAAGTTTAAAACAATTCTCTGTGAAACAGGAAAAGCCAGTGCAGTTCTTTCAAGATTGGCGTGATATGGCATGACTTTTTGGACAAAGTCACAACACGAGCTGCTGTGTTTTGTATGTGCTGAAGACGAGATATTTGATTCTGCGGAAGACCGTAAAGGAGAACATTCCGTTATCGAGCCGTGATGTGACAAATGCATGTATAATTTGTTCAGCAGCACTTTTATTCAAGTATTTCCTAATTCGGCTTATATTTCTGATATGAAAGATGATA
>CM055816.1:82195503-82231686 GCA_029582265.1 Zoroaster sp. YZ-2022
TTTTTTTGAAAGTCCACAACTGTTTTTGTCACGTTTTATTGGTGATATATGATGAATGGAAGCTCTGACGATGTTCCGAATGAAGCGTCATTGTTGGCTCAAGACGCTCGCTGGCAATTATCATAATTCAAAATACCCGACACGAAAAAGCACCACAGTGGTCGAGACCGCTTTACATTTCCACGCAAAAGTGTTGTTGACATAGTGCCAAAAGCTCAACCGGCGGCTCACGCCTCAGGCAACAGCCGCGCTGACGCCCATGGCTGTACTGGCAGAGTCTGGTTCAGTTTCCCGTGTCCGGGAAACTGCGGAACTTTCGCTCGCTGTCGATTTGACAATTTTCACCATTTGTTTCAAAATCATTTCACTTTTATCAAGTATCAATGAATTATAAAATTATTATTGAATTTGGTTCCGGTAATGGCTTTTAAACGTCTGAAAGTGCGACTATTTATGTTGTCCTCGTGAGTTTTCTGGACAAATTTTGTTCAAAAGTCACATGACATTGTTTTTGTACGATAACAGAAAAACGACGCATTTTCAGGGTATTTAATGGACAATTATATTCTACTTTTGAAAGATCTTTCCAACCACGTATGAAAAGCAATGAAATATTGAGGGCGTTTTTATCGCCCAATTTCGCGCGACAAAGGCGAATATTACCTTTAACTTCGGGACAAGCGCACCGAATATGTGTACTGCCGAATATCTCCGGGCCAGAAATCGGTACGGGATGGGGATAGTCGTGGTAAGTGCGCACTGCAGCAACAGCCTTCGTCGGAGTATATGCTAGGGCTACGTGTGCTGAATTTCTCGGACCAGAAATCGCACTCACTTGCGATTAAATTCCATAGTTGTGTCATTGATGAGAATTTTCCGCTTCGGTCGTAGACCTTCTAGACATATCCTTAAAGACGCTCAATGGCACGATACGCAGGAACATGCTGCTTCATAAAGGCAAGAACGTAAAGATTGCAATTGAAATCTCCACACATCAAGTTATTCCAATACAGCTTCATACATCACAGATCACCTGTATACATAATGTTTGTAAAGTAAGAAATGGGGCTGAGTATAATAGAGATCAGTGGGCTAGACTCGGACGATTAATGACTTCGCTACAAGACTGGCGAGGTGGCACGACTAACAATGTAAATACGATCGATAGTTGAGTAACTGGTCGATAACTTAACGTTACTATTGTCAATAAAAGATTGAGTATTACCGGTACGTTAGATATTGACAGAAAAAGCCTGGTCAGTTTTTTGAGTCTGCCGTCCTGTCCCGTTGGCTGTTCTGTGCCTGTCCTGTTCATAGATAGCATAATAATACTAATAACAATAAAGATTTGTAGTGCGCACATATCCACTGCTGGGCGCTCAAGGCATGGAAATAAGAAAGCATAAATACAAACAATATACAATGATAGCATAGAAAAAAAATTATGGACCGAGATGCATGTACAAATGCAATTAATAAATTCATCATCTTTGAAGGTATGACATAAGATGAGTTTTAAGCAGCGACTTAAATCTAGTTATACTGACGACAAGATTTGAGTTTAGATTGGAAGATGATTCCAGAGTCTCAGGCCGCGACGAGAAAAATACCTATCACCCCAGTTCCGTTTTGAAGTTGGTTCCTTTAGGAGTGACATGTTGCTGGAGAGCAAATTGCGTGAATGTTGAGATACGAGTTGTGTGATAAGGTTCTTTTCCAGAAACTGTACCTCAACTTCGCGATATCGGAGATAAACTTACATGGTGTTCACCGCAAACCGAAACGATATCGATATTCCACCATGCAAAGAGAAAAATTGCCACTTATTTATAATTTAATTTCTTGGGTGATTTTCAAAGGGAATGGATTCCACTCTGATCCCTGTTGTCGTCTGTTTTATAGGCTTTAATAATAACAAGTAAACATCTTTGAAATATCATCTTTATGAAATGTTTGATGTGGCAACAATTATAAATTTAAAAACATTTTTATGATATTGCTGAAAAAGAAGAATAAAGGTAATGGAAATTACTTCATATGGGAATACTTCATATAGGAATACTTCATATGGGAATACTTCATATGGGAATACTTCATATGGGAATACTTCATACAAAGAAGAAATTGTGTGTACATGGACCTTATTTTTCTGACATGTGTAAATAATAATAAACCTTGGGTGATTTTCAAAAGAAAGAGTGGATTCCTCTTTGATCCCCATGTTGTCTGTTTTATATGATTTAATAACACGTATTATAACTAGCATATAGTATATAAAACATAATAACTAGCATATAGTATATAAAACATAATAACTAGCATATAGTATATAAAACATAATAACTAGCATATAGTATATAAAACATAATAACTAGCATATAGTATATAAAACATAATAACTAGCATATAGTATATAAAACATAATAACTAGCATATAGTATATACAACATAATTATATTCAATGGAATGAAACCTATTCGCTTAACCAAATCTTTTGAGACGAAGTTACTCTCAAACGTGTCACCTTTGCAAGGGGCACAGCCAAAATATTCAGTGACTACTACGGTGAAAGCACGAAACTCACTCTAACACTGGCGTAAATCCGTGATGAAAAATGGGGGCGATTTTGAAATTTGAGTGCACGGTATAGCTTGAAGTTCTGCAGTCGGCAACTATTCAGAATCTTGTGTCTACAGAACAGATTACAACTAGGCCTATATATTTTCAACGCATGAAACATTCTGGGAGATGATCCTGGACCATCCCCGGTCCAAACAATGAGGACGTATCCCCATCCCCAGGATTACGCCCGTGCACTCTAGAACATTTAGGTACGTACGTACCATGGTCTAATGTAGACCTTCATCACACTGTATCCACCCATCTTTGTCAGGTTACTACCAATGTACTCCAAGGGACAGACTGGTTTCCTTGAGCCTTATGGTGCCCTCACACCATAGCGTGACTGAAACCTATGAGTTGCGTGTGTAAAAATATTTTATACGCACCAAACGCAAACCAAATCAACAATTTTGTTAATTTCTAACCTATTCAACCTATGGGTTGCGTGTGAGTTGCGTGTGGGTTGCGTGTGGGTTGCGTGTGGGTTGCGAACTGAACTTATGATCCCCAATATCTGCGATGCCTGCATACGAGTTGCGTATGAGTTGCAGGCAGAACTTACGAGTTACGTTTGAGTTGCGTTAAAAGCTTACAAGTTGCGTTGGACCTGCGTGCTAGTTGCGTACTAGTTGCGAATATCGGTCACGTCATAAAACCTATAAAAGCGGGCCGATTCAATATTTTCTTCAGTACTGATTTGGTCATCGAAGAGTCAACATGGAAGCTGCAAGAAATCAGATAAAAGTGATCCCAGTGATGTCAAACTACTGAAACAGCTATTTATACCATTTCTCAACACGCATGTATGGTACCTTCTTGCACAACTCACACGCAACTAATAGGTTGGATACGCAGGGCATAGGTTGGGGATACGCTGGGAATACACGCTTTATAGGTTGGGGTATGCTACACACGCAACAGGATTGCAACAGGCACGCAATACATTCACCCAGCATGATCGCAACAGGTACAACACATTCGCAACATGTTACGCTACCAAAACCTGGCCAGATACGTCAAATTTGGACCTGCGATCACCTGCGTTCATAACTTATGAGTTGCGTACCTGTTGCGATCGTGTTTGCGATCGTGTTCGTGCGTAGCGTCCCTGTTGCGTATAAATTGATCGCAGGCATTCGCAGAAGGTGTGAACATGTTCAAATTCTGAACTTACTCTGCGTGTGTCTGCGATCACCTGCGTGCTTGTTGCGTACTTCAAACCTATAAAACCTATTGGTTGCGTGTGAGTTGCGTTCGGAAACTTATGACCACTATTTTTATTCGCATAACCATACGCAACTGGTGATCGCTGGTGCGGGGGCACCATTACATGTATTTGTATTGAAGAACACAAATGAGGTTGTGCTTTGATAAAAGATATATTAATGGCTACCATGCGACAGAAAAACATCGCGGTAAAACTTTACTAGCCTAATGCGCTGCCTGGAGTTTTTTATAGTGGAAAATTTATTCCCTAATTCGTCCATCTTCAATCCCTTCATATCCCCAAAAATACATTGTATAGTGTATGTATAAACCAAGACACAAAGTCGCAATCAGCTCGTGAACATGAACTTGACAGATCCTGGGTGCCCGATGGGAGGAGGAGGGGGGACATCAACGATGGGCTAAGCAAAAACATACACGTCGTCCCATGAGACCCATACATCCCCAGACACAGTCACCGTGACATCATCGCTGTGGCTGGCTGCCTTTAACTATAAGTTCACGCGCAGTTGATGATCATTGCCTGCTGTGCATGTTCACGACTTGTGCGTGATGATCGACTACACTAGTACTACAAATCGAAATGCTAATGCTGACCCACAGAGTTGATCTGACACCATGACCCCATTTGAACTTAGCGCATTGGAAAGTTATACGGTTTACGTTATGCACATAGCATCCGCCATGCTTATAGCGGTTGTACATGTACGTGACTACCTCGTAGTACATGTACAATACATTACTATAGTGCGGGTACAGCTCCATGTATTAGTACCTTTATAGTATAGTGGATATACGACGAGAACCACCACTGCTATAACAGCTGTTGAGCTCTATCAGGTCAAATACACTCGACTCTCTATGTATGGTCCTAACCACACATGTACACAAAGGTGTGATTTTAATCTGCTAATTAATACAATCTAAAATGTTGTGATTAGTTAAGCTATTGTGAGGTCAGTAACTTTGATGAAATTTAAATTTTATGAATTTTTGTTTAACATTTAAAAATGTTTCTAAACTTTCATTGAAAGTGAGCCATCCCAGAATAACAGATTTTAAATAGCGGATCAAAATCGCCTTAGAATGGCCTAGAATGTGGCCAAGAGCTAATACAAGTGGTACAAGTATATACATCATAAGTAAATACAGACTTAAGAATTTGAGTACACAAAATTTGAAAAAGCATGAAAAATTCTAGACTTAGTTCGACTGCCTCTGACAACACACTGTAGACTACAACGTAGTGTACATGTACTCCTCAACTTGCTCCGTACTCTTCGGAGTGTTCAGTCCGTCTTTTTTTCCTGATATATTCCCAGCTTTGCCCGTAAGTTAGAACATGGGTTAGAAGTCATCCTAGAATTTTCAAACCGGAAGAAGCCTTTTACAAAATTTGTGCCAGCGTAAAAACAGAATGAAAGGCTTACAGTTACACTACGGAAGTTCGACAGTGCCTGCTGGTGGCGCGTGTCAAACGATCAACCATGTACATGTCAAACGAATCGTTTGATTGGCTTGCACATAGCTATCCTTATGAATATTCATATTTCCAGATGTTGTCCGGGGATTTCCCTTTTAAAGTGACATCTGATTCAGTTCAGTGAGCACACACTCCTCTCCCCCAACCCCTAGGATCCTAGTCTCATAGTCTCACAGTTTCCCGCCTGCGCGCCTCAACGAACTAATCCTCCAGCATCCATTCAGGGGATGATCCTCCAGCAGTCTACTTAGCAGCAGCATTTTCCAGAGTCCGGCATTCTCCTGAGGACGATCAGAGCATACTGATCGAAACGTCGAGTTGTACCCCCAGTTCTTTTCAGAACTAATTACTACTCAATTGAGATTCCACATGGTGTCACCGCAATTAGTCTTACTTAATATTGACCCTGTTTTCGTACTCCATGTACATGTACTTTGGCAGACGTATTGAATTACCCAGTAGCTTAAGGTTGGAATATGGCCCTAGTTTGACCGTGGCGAACCCTGACCAGCTGTAATTGCGGCAGTCATTAACGTGTACTGATCAAAGTTGACCTAGATTGTTTCGCTCACAGTGGAGTTCAAATAAAGTTGCGAAATAGGTGGCGCTGTTTGGAAGTTTATATACACTCAAGTTGTCACCCATGGCAAATTTTCAGACAGTTATTTAAGGACTAGATGTCAGAACGACTGACAAGATGGAGCTTATCCTAACCATGCTTAAATTCAACAAGAACTTTAACGTATAATGGATCATATTGCCCACAGTAGTAAACAAAAGAAACATAATTATTCTAGCTGATAGATTTGGTTGCGACCAGCAGCAACAGGCTTAACACTTTTCTGAGGTGGGATTTTTGTTGCATCTATAGCAAGGCTTCAAACATCAATTAGCCAAAACATTTTAGAAAATATTAATATTTCTTACACATCCATATCCCTTGTCAACCGGAATCATTCCATTTCCATCCTATAGGTGTAATTACTTTTATTAAATTAATAAACCGAAGCCATCTTTGCTTTCCTGTACACAAGTCTATGAGAATCAGAATGAGGCATATGTACAACTGAACCAGTAAACAGGTTCCTTACAATGTGATGGTTCCAATCATAACGATCCCGCCTGTAGATACGTGACTATGACAGAAGCTTGTGAGGAACATAACAATACAAAATGGCCAATAATGGTTCCATTGGGGATAAAACAATAATTGAATAATTGGCGCCCTCAACGACGTGGTTCAGCCTATTGTGGCGAATTTTATAGGTTTATAAGCATGTCTTCAAACTGACAAACCCAACATAATACTGTTTGTAGCCTGACAAAAACAGGTCGGAAAGTTTGAACCAATTGGCCAGATAACTGAATTTAGAAGGTTATACCAAATTAACCTGCCCCTGGCAGACAGACAGGTGTTAAAGGTCCTAGGAAGAGTCAAATTGTGCTTATTTATTTTCTTTTGTTATTTTATCAATTGATATCAATAAAAAACAATTTTACGTTTAATTTTTGTCTGGATTGGGCTAATTATTTTTAATTTGATTTTTACAAAAATTGCCTCATCTAATTTCAAATGCTGCCCAACGCGCGGTGGCGCTGTTCGTGACGTAGACCTAGGCACCAATGTTGCCACTGTGTTTTAGTTGCTCCATGGTTAAAACCGTGGGATTATAAAAAGGGTCATAAACTGTGCGCAACGTACACATGTACAGTGTATGTGCACACGACTTGCAAGTTGCATAGTAAACATGACCGTATAGCACCGATAAATCTGTACTGTAGGCTCTACCGTAAAACGAAGCGCAAGGCCCCGTCGAATCAATGGCATGGATACACATGGCCAGGGGTCATTGGTGGTGTAAAGCCGTCGTTATGACCGTTTCAAAACATAATTCTGCACTCGATGATTTTGAAACAAGATCCAAAAATCACACACATAATTAACATTGTCAAAGAATTGTACAATGACATCTTCAGTGACTTCACAATGAAACGACATTTTTAGCGTTAATGTGGTGTGCGAAGTGTAGCAATCGACCTCTAACGTTAGTAATAAGCCTATTGCTTGTGGGTGCACGTACACATGTAAGTTACACGGAAAACAAAGCAACTTACCCTGAGACTTTCTCGCTTCAAGAAAGCTCCTCTTTTCTTTTCTGGACATTTCTTGGCCTTCTGACTTAAGGGAAATATTGTTGGCACTGCATCAGGGCGCAGCATGGCTTTAAATCTCATGCCAAACTGGCTCTGGAGCCCCCGGTCAAAGTATGTTGGCTCAAAGTGAGCGCTACATATCATAGAGTGCTCCGTTGGTCTGCAACCATTCGCCCTGGTCAGCTTCACACTCGCCGTCCAAATTCGCCTGTATTTAGGGTCTGGTGGAAATCGGTGAAGGCTGACACCTTCCTTTGTGGTGTTGCTACACCCAGCAACAACACACCTACAAAAGGCATTTCCCAAAATGTGGGATATCTGCTAAATTTAGCTGAAAAGAAGATCTAATATGACACATCAACTTCATCAACTTCAGTGGTTTTGAGTACGACTTGACTGAAACTTCATCATGAGCAGTGCTGGAACTTCCTAGGTCTACGTCACGGATTTGCGGATTATAATATGATAATATGAGGAGGTAGGGAGGGCGTGGCGCCCCCTAATTTTAAATTTATTTTTTAATGGTGCAAAGGGCGGGGATAAAATAGACAAATGACAAATATATGTTCAATAGGTATACTTTATTGTTTTCACTGTTAAAATTTTTTTATTTCCTAGGAATTAAGGACAGCCCTGTTTATAAGAAGGAATTAATATCTAATTAATCACCGATTGCCGGTCGTCTATAGCTAGTGTAGTTGCCCAGTATAGTGACAGAGACGTTCGCCTTGGACCGAGTTCGATTTGGAGGTAGATTTTGTTTCATTGTTTGTGAAGTTTTTTTCTTCACTTTGTTGTTAAAAAATAAAGTCAGAGGTAACACTGGTTGGCATAACAGTAATTCATGGCTGTGGATGTTTTTTCTAAAGAAAATAATAAAAATAGAGTCCAAAATCTGTTTTCCATATGCCATGTGCATACTTTATAGGCGGTTGTATCTGGTCTGAAAAAAGGTACCACACTGGGTGGGGGGAGGGGGAGGGAAACCACCTAATCATCACCCATCCCCATGTTTTCTGAGCCTACGCCTACCCGTTTTGCCTCCCTACCTGAATCCGGGTACTGTTTTACAGTGAGAGATGCTGATAACTGATGAAACGACGACGGCGATAGGGCGGACTTTCTCCTTGTTCACCGTCTTCTTGTCTCAACCTATTCTCAGGACAAATATTTGTTTTAAACGTAATATACAAGGGGGGTGTGGACGAGACATGCGCAGATCCATTGCATTGTACATTTATATTTTGAGGAATATGCAAATCTATTATTTTTCAGACCTAAACAAACGTTTGGGGGTTATTATACAGCCCCCACCCCCATATAAACCACAGGGCAGGGGATGGTAGAAATCGTTGTGTATGGAGCTGGAGAAAGGGCAAAGCGCCCTCATAATTATGCTAATACCCCCACCTCCCAAGGATTTATGGGGTCCAACACTGGTTTTAACACTGCTGGTTCCTAAATGGCGCACGAAGGATATAATGGTCAGACCATGCAGAAATACCTTGTAACCACATTGGACTTTTTGAGGTGTGGCAGACATAGGAGGGTGCTTTTCACAATGGGTAAGTGGAAAGAGTTTACCCACTCTAAACAGCGCCCTCTATTTGTGCCTGTCGTACATCGTCAAAATTATGATGTCTTTGTTGGCTCGGAATGCATAGGAAGGGAGGGGAGGACGGAGACAACCCTTGATATTTATTGGGTTATTGACATTTGATCTCCACCCCCCCGCCCGCCTCTATAATCTAACTTCACCCCCTTCCCCCTTCCTCACTCCCCTCCCATATCTCTCCCTCTCCAGTATCAAGTCTAACATTTAGTGCAAAATTACTCTGGTGCACTGAAATTGATACTGGAAATGAAAAGGATTCGTTAAAAACAGTGTCCCTTTGTAATGTTATGTTAGATGTCCCTTCAATAATGTCAGAGAGAGGTTTAGTTATCTATAGTCTCTGTAAACCTCCTGTCCTCATCCTATCAGATCACGTGGTCAAGTTTAGAGACTTCGTTATACACAAACTCAGAAATTAAAGAAAACATATGTATTCTGTTCTATCACTCAGTTTATTTTCATAATGATTCGAACCATGTTTTTCAACAATATTACTGATTTTAATTAAGGCTATCCAACATTTTTCGACATACCCTAACTCTCTCTTGAAATGGCGCGTTTATTGTTATTCAACATTTTCAAGAAAACACTAAAAAAAAATTTAAAACGCCCATTATTCTCCTTTGAAAATTTCATAAATTGTAGATGACCTCTTACAGCTAATTAATAACATCAATGCGTTATGTACAGGCAATTTTCTTTTAATTTCAACGATTGTTCTGAAAGACTGATATTCCGTCAACAATGATTGTTTTATAATAACTAATGTGGCAGAAAAAGCGTCTAGAACAACAAAATGGTTAGTAACGTTTTCCAAAATTGTTGGGTGTTTATTTTTAGATATTGGTTTTGGTTAGCCGGTTATAGCAAATTTCTAAATGGTTAGTGCAGGGTTTTTTTAATTTTAATTTATGCAAAAACCAAATGATATGTTTCATTATATTTTTTGTCTTTGATAGAAATCTAAAAACAGCAAAAACAAATAAATAAATAAAAAGATTAAGGCCTAAACATTTAAGTATTATTGTGGTGTTTGTAAAAGTAAGTTTTTTCTTCATTCATAAAGTCACTAGTGACTTTTCCAAAAATGTTTCATGACATCATCACAGATCACAACGCCCCATCTCAGAAATTGAACCAAACTATTAATGCTATTTTGTCATGATCATGAAGAAGAATAATTGTGTCATTATGGACAGTAATCGATAGTTTAGTGTTGATGTTTCCAGATACTTAATGCTAGCTCATAGTGTACAATCCTTCTTGACTTATTTTTACACCAGTAAAGTTTATTATTATACTTTTAGACTTTCTATTCACAGCTCTGAGACCGAGTGGTGCTGATGATGGCTGTATGGGCAATGTGCCCAGGAAGTGTTTGAGGATCACGTGTCTCTTTCTGCGCATCGTGATTGGATATATTTGCATCATAACAAATTTATATTGTTCTTATTGGCTATTCGATTGCTCATGAATATATGTTCACCATGTTACATTTCATTGTTGTACCTTGTCTGTACGAACGTAGGCGCTCTGTAAACTACGAACATGGACTTTATAATAATCTGTAAATGTATGTGTACAGTCAAAACATAGTTGCGGAGTTCAAAGAACCTTAAAGCTTAACAAATCGTTAGATCTTAACATATAGTTTCAGGTAACGTTGTGACGTCATGGTGAAGTCATCTAATGAATTATGACGTAATTAATTATAATAAAACAATATATTTTATATCTTGTGAATCACAACAGATAATTTCTTGATTCATTCATAATCATACAGAACATGGAGTACTCGACATTTGATACAAAGACATAATAATAATAATAATAATGTGTGGATTTATATAGCGCACGTATCCACCAACTAAGTGGTGCTCAAGTCGCATTATATTATTATCCATGCTCATAAGGCTCATAAGGCTCATAAATCATTCCTGAAACCATCTCAGCTCCCTGGGGAGTATACAGCTCAATTGCTGCCATTTCTAGCGCATATAGAGCAAACCAACTCTGCCTTCACAGGTGCCATTTAACCCCTGGGTGGAAGAAGCAATTATGATTAAGTGTCTTGCTCAATGACACAAGTGTCACGGCCGTGATTCGAACCCACATTCTGTTGCTAACACCAGAACTTGAATCCGGTAAGCTAGACCGCTCGGCCACGACACCTCACGACATGACCTTATTGACTCTTACTTCCGGTCCAAACTGGGAGATCAAGTTTTAAAAAAGTCACCTATTGCTATCTTGAGAAAACATTAGACAGAATTTAATAAATTTGGCACAATTAACACCCATATTATGAGGAAACATTTTCTGAAGTATGAATGACGTCACATGATTGAACCGGAACTTACGGTTAAAATAATTTAAAATTATATGGGATGACTGGACAGGAAGTTAATGTATTCAGTATAACACAATTTAATTATATATTATGAAAACTCATATCTCCTGAAGTAACTCTTGTCTTTTAACAAATTTAGGTGATGACGTCATCACGTACATATGATGCACTCTCGAACACCTCGAGTTTGTTGTTAACAAACTCAATACCTCTAGTTGCATTAGTGCAGTGTAAGTTTAACTGGACTTGATATGATTATTAGTGTATATAATGACCAAACTTTCTCCACAACTGTCAGCAGACGAATGATCATAAGTTAAAACCAAAGTTGTTGAGCTGTAATATTTTCATGCAGTTTTAAGGACTAGATGTCAGAACGACTGATAAGATGGGGCTTATCCCTAACCATGCTTAAATTCAACAATAACTTTAACATTATAATGGATCATATTGCCCACAGTAGTAAACAAAAGAAACATAATTGTTCTAGCTGATAGATTTAGTTGCGACCAGCAGCACCAGGCTTAACACTTTTCTGACGTGGGATTTTTGTTGCATCCATATCAAGGCTTATAATTATGAACCCATTAAAACATCAATTAGCCAAAACATCAGCAGGGTGTGGGTTCGAGCCCCGGTCGTGACACGTGTGTCCTTGAGCAAGGTACTTAACCATAATTGCTTCGTCCTTCGGATGGGACGTAAAGCCGTAGGTCCCGTGTGTTGTGTAATGCACGTAAAATAATGCGCCTTGAGCACCACTTAGTTGGTGGATACGTGCGCTATATAAGTCCACACATTATTAGGTGTTCGAGAGCGCAGCGCGAACACCTATTGTTTTTGTACTGTTTTTTTTTTTACTTCTTTTTCTCAGTGGCGACTGTCCGGCAACAAAGGCATCCTTGCTAAGCATATACAGCCTTCAAACTTAACACATAAACAGAACATATCAAGCAGACGAAACCGTTTTCTGTGACGTCATGATTACGTCATCAGGTGTCGAATTACGCTAAAAAGTAAAATATTTAAAACGTTTCATATACGTTGCATGAAATAATCAATAATCGTATAGCGCCGCAAGGTGCAATACGTGGCGCTAGTCTGGGCCATGGGCACACGCGGGCGGCGTCGATATCAATTGTGCATGTGGATCTATTGTGACCAAATATCGTGTATTACACGATATTTGGTTGCAATGGAGCTACATGTGCAGTCGATATCGACGCTGTTTTACGTGTGTGATTATATGGCCAGAACGTAACTATTGAGCTGTAAAATGGATCGCCAACAGTACACAGTCATAAAAAGAGTAAGTATCTTGAAATTACTTTTTTAAGGATTTCCTGTATTTATCTTCGTGTTTTTATACAAAAAACCATTTTTAAGCTGTCCATTCGTCGTTGCATTTGTGCCTGTTTAACTAACATGACTAACGTTAGTTGAGCCTACGTGAACATACTTTGGACAGTAAACAACTAACAAAAATATGAACAGATGTCACCAAAATGTATTTAGAATATAAATAAGGATAGGAAAATTCAGTTGTTAAGGTTATGGCAATTATTCAGTAGAAATTGTATGCCATATATTTTGTAATTTTTTGTTTCTCCAAAATCTTCGGTTTGTGCACAAATTAAATAAGTAGCCTAACGATTGTTTACTGCACTTGTCCTTAATTTTGTACCCTTCTCAGATACAAATACACTTACATAGACAATTATTTCTGGGAAAAATGCACAATATTCATGACACAATTGCACAATACATGTACTTGTAGGTCCTGCTCCCCAAGGCCTCTCTCAGACATCACTCACATCACAATCACATGAAATTATATGAGTATATGAGATCTAGTGCAATTTCCTTAAATACCTTTCTCTTTTGATGAGAGTTTCGTGCGAGAACATTTCTTTAATTTATTACATTGTCAAGAATAATTGTGTCCAATTTTGAAAACAAACAATGCCCTTTTCAATTTCAATGGTCCAGCTACTCTAAAATTATACACTATTTTCCCCATTCCCATAAATTAGAACTTCTCTGAATTTTCAAATACTTTATTCTTGGTCCATGTACTTATAAAACCTTCCTATTATTTTTTACAGCATGTTCACTGTGACATATTATTTTCCTCATTCACATAAATTAGAACTTCTCAGAAATTTCAAATACTTTGTTCCATGCTTCCATAAAACTTAACTATTATTTTTACAGCATGTTAACTCCGATGTATCATGGCTCAGACTGAGTTCAATAACAGTACTAACACGGCGTTGACACCACATCCAAATGCAGTATCGTAACTGTTCAAGTCATCAACAATCTTGGTATGGTTTAACGTCTTATGTTAACAGATCGTTTGAAGGGGTCTTCATACCAATGATGAACATTTCATTTAGTTTTAATAGTTGTTTATTACCAAAATTAAGGTTTAGTATAATTTGTTATTATTTTTGCTATAGCAGTACTGGCATTTCAGTCCAAGAGAAGGGGTGTATCTGATAACCACCTTTCCAATCCATGTCAGTTAAACATTTATTTAAATCTAAGCCCTTACTCCTATTTTCAATCTTAAATCTTTTTTAGAAAGGACAGAAACATCTTGCAACTTCAATATGCAGAATTGATGCTGGGTGTGATTTTCGACATAATGAAGCACCAGTCGTCAGTCAATGGAATTGGTAATTTGGGCCCCCTTATACTTTTATTGCTTGTTTGCCTCTCCCCTTCCCTAGTTCTTGGATTCTATAGTGCTGCAATGATAGACCAAAGAATTTTGAAAAAAAAAAAAATGAGTTGTTTCAACACCAATGGCAGTACATGCCATCACAAAGAACAAGGGGGAGTGGGCAGACAAATTATTCTAAAATTACCGATTCCAATGACAACCCCTGAATGTCACCCATTCTGAACTGTCACTAAATCGTACATACAGAGCGTACATTTATTATAAATGCAGGTTGATTCTGTTTTCTTATCAACAAAGGATCATGGTTGGGTTCATTTACACTGAAGTCATTTCACTTGTTACATGTGTAAGACCATGTACACTCATTTCTAGATTGTTTACAATTAGGTTAAACAGGTCAACAAAGTGGTTTCAATTGTGGGGGAGGGAAGTGTGTAACCACAACAGTCAAGTCATGAAACCCAACAGACAGTTAAAATAAATATGTATTTCATTGCTTTATTAGCAATTTACAAGCACCCATACAACTCTTTGATTATTTCAATGTCTAACAATTTATGTACATAATGGCATCTGATCTTTACAGACATTTTGCCAATCATGTGTACAGCCTTGAAAAGTTAAAAATCAATGTATAATTTGTTTTCAAATTTTATAAATAATTTTTTAATTATTTGCGGTATATAGGTGAAAACAAGACAGTTTATAAGCATGTCACAATAAGGAGATGCTTGATTACAGTGTCACTATCATTGTCAATTTATCATTATATTTTTGTTATAAACTTAACCTGAAATGAAAGTATATTATAAATAATGATTAAATTTATTTTTGCAAGACTTAATGCCAAGAGATAAATACCAATGTTGGCTTCATTTAAATCTAAACAAAAAGGTTTTCCATAAACAAAGTGAAAATGGCAACCAATTATCAGATTTGATCCAGTGGATATATATTCTGTTTTCTTGTCAACAAAGGATCATGGTTGGGTTCATTTACACTGAAGTCATTTCACTTGTTACATGTGTAAGACCATGTACACTCATTTCTAGATTGGTTACAAGTAGGTTAAACAAGTCAACAAAGTGGTTTCAATTGATTGTGGGGGAGGAAGTGTGTAACCACAAAGTCAAGTCATGAAACCCAACAGTTAAAAATAAATATGTATTTCATTGCTTTATTAACATTTACAAGCACCCATACAACTCTTTGATTATTTCAATGTCTAACAATTTATGTACAAAATGGCATCTGATCTTTGGGTTGTAATTCTGTAGTATGGATGCAGCTACAGACATTTTGCCAATCATGTGTACAACCTTGAAAATGTAAAATCAATGTAGAATTTGTTTTCAAATTTTATACATTATTTTTAATTATTTGCAGTATAAGGTGAAAACAAAGACAGTTTATAAGCATGTCTCACAAGGAGATGCTTGATTACAGTGTCAATATCATTGTCAATTTATCATTATATTTTTGTTATAAACTTAACCTGAAAGTGAAGTATATTATAAATAAAGATTAAATTTATTTTTGTACAAGACTTAATACCAAGAGATAAATACCGATGTTGGCTTCATTTAAATCTAAAATTGAAAGGTTTTTCCATAAACAAAGTGAAAAGGGCAACTAATTATCAGATTTGATCCAGTGAATATAATTACATTTAATTTTGTTTGAATTGGGAATTATTTACTTTTTGACAAAAACTCTTCTGCGGGGGCAGTGGAAGATGGAAAGCACGGATGCAAGCTTTCTTCCAACTTTATCATGTAATGATTATAAACTTGTTTTCTAATGAAAGGCTAATTAGCTGAAGGAAGGAAAAGGGAAATATTTATATAGTCTTCCATGCTTCAGTGCCTTCAGTAACCCAAACTACCCCAAACAATTTAACCCACACTTCCCTGCTCTTTGAATTTGCAGCCAAGTTTAATCCAGTTACTATACATGTGGTCCTTCTATCCTAAATCAACTGTGACTTTTGCCCATAATAACGTTGAATAGGTTGATCTGGCTACCTACAACCCTGGCAAACTATTTTCATATGAGTGATTTTTAATGTTGATTTATCATCTAGCATGGTTTTTGAAAAGCATGTGTTTGGGCTAGTGTCAATATTTAAAATAAAAAACATTGTGTTCCAAGTCACACTTGTTAATTTCTAATTTTACCTTAAATCTCACATTTCCAAGTTCAACAGCCAATATCTCAAGAACTAAATGACCTATTAGAAACAAAAAACACAATTGAATTCCTTACATTAGTAGCTTGTAATTCTTGTGAAATGAGTTACCATAAATGCTTGCCAATGGTCCAATTAGTGGCACACGAAGTAACGATTTTTACAAATTTTAAAAGGTCATATCTCAGCTTCAATTTAATGTATAAGTTGACAAATTTGAAATTGTTTCATAATCATGAGGAGGTCATATATGACCTTCAAACCACCTAATGTAACATTTACTTCCTGTCCAAACAGGAAGTTCAAATTCAACACATTCTAACGCAAAATTTATATGTCTTTTGAATATGAAATTGATATTGTTATTATAAAAGATGATAAACCCTTGCACAATATGATATTGACATCATCGATGATAATTTGATTGAACCGGAAGTAGACTCGAACACCGTGTGTTTGTTCTAACAAACACTTAAGCTCTAGTTATTATTATTATTATCCATATCCGTTGTAAACCTAATCTTTCCATCACGTAGGTGCAGTAGGTATTCAAGTATTACACCGCAGCCATCTTTGCTTTCCTGTACACAAGTCTATAAGAATCAGAATGAGGCACATGTACAACTGAACTAGTAGACAGGTTCCTCACAATGTGATGGTTCCAATCATAACGATACCGTCTGTAGATAGGGAACGTGACTATGGTAGACGTGTGTGGGGAACAAACAATACACAGTGGGCAATAATGGTTCCATTGGGGGTAAGGTCATAATGTAATAATTGGCGCCCTCACCGATGTGGCTCAGCTTATTGTACTGGATCTATCCGACCGTATCCGATGCCTGAATGGGTACCGTTAAAGCAAATCATTGGTAGCATTTCTAAGGTTTATAGCAGGCATTCAAAGTGACAAACCCGCATCGTGAGGGGAGGCACTTCCAACCATCACTTTTAAAAGGACTTGGTCTCCCCTACTTTTCAAACAAATTGGTCATGTAGCTTTGAGTGAAAGATTTTCTTAAATTATTAAATCCCAAAATCTCCAAATTATTTACAAATCTTTCAAACCGATATTTTTAAAATAAATTAATTAACATTTTCAGAAATTTCCTTCAAAATATCCAAAATGATTTATAATTTCTCATAATTTCTTTAAAAACAATATTATTAAATTTTCAAACCCAAATGATTCGTTTATTCAGGTGGAGGTTGGTTGGGCCATGGGGAGGAGGTTTAGGACAGGAAGATCCGTTTAGGGTAGCCATTGGAATGTTGAAAGGTAGGATAAACAAAATCTACAACAATGGGCAGGAGCCCAAATCTTCATGAGGATGGGGTATATATCCGTAAAAGATTTGACGGGGATGACCAATACAATTATTCATCGATAGAGGGCGGCCTTTTCACCTGGATCACGGTCGCCTCTTGTCTCTGCCTAGGTCAGGGAATGGGTTAGGAAGTCACTGTGTATACCCTGTAGCTAGAGGAAGGGGAAATGCTCGCCAAGCCGCCTCGCCAAGAGATCGTGGCCGTAATCCAACACTGGTTTAACACTACTGGTTCCAAATTGGGGCACAAAGGATATAATGATCATACCATGTGGAAACACGGTGAAACCCCATTGGACTTTTTGAGGTGTGGCAGACATAGGAGGAGCTTTTCAGAATGGGTAAATCTTGTAACTGGGAGTTCACCCAATCTAAACAACGCCCCTCTTTTTGTGAGAGAGAGGAGGAAAGGGATGGGCGGGGAGAGAGGAAGTGGAGCAAATGCCGTGTAAACCGTGTAATCCAAAGTATCAAGGGGAAATAAATACCCCAAAAATGAGTAGCTAAGACGTAGGATGCCCCTTGATATTTATTTGGTAACTTGACATTTGATCCCCTTCCTCTCGCCACCCCGGAAGTCTCCCTTCCCTTCCTCTCAAACTCTACCCATCTAACTCCCCTTCCTTCCCTTTCCTCTCCCTTTCCTCTCCCTTTCCCCTCCCCCTTCCCCCTCCTTCCCACCACTCCCCATTCCTCTCCACCCACCCCACCCAACGCCTCTCCCTATTCAGCATCAAGTCGAAATTTTGTGAAAATTTATTCTGATCCACTAAATTTTCGACTTAAAAACAGTGTCCCTTTGTAATTTTGTATTAGATGTCCCTTCAATAATGTCAGACAGAGGTTTTAGGATTATCTATAGTCTCTGTAAACCTCCTGTCGCCGTTTGTCCTGATCTGTCAGGTCACGTGGTCAAGTTTAGAAGACTACGTTTATACACAAACTCAGAAATGAAAAACATTGTATTCGGTTCCTATCACTCAGTTTATTGCGCGATTCGAACCAGGTTTTCAACAGTATTAATTTAATTGAGGCTATCCAACATTTTCGACATTTTGGTACTCAGCATTTTCAAGTCCATTATTCTCCTTTGAAAATGTCTGAAATTAATGGATGACCAGCCTCTGACAGATAATTAATAACATCAACGCGTTATGTACAGGCAATTTTTTTTAATTACAACGATTGTTCTCAAAAGTTGATATTCCATGCTCAAAGTGAGTTTACCTGGAAAATATATTTCAATTTTGAATTGCTGTTTTTAGTTTGGTAATAAGGATTAAAGAATGGTTATATAAAATTTAAATGAATTTATGATATTACGTCATAAATTCATAATTATTCTATAATGGTTTCTCATTTAAATGACATGTTTTAACTCAGTGACCAGCATCGCTTGAGCATGGAATATATTAATATCTTTAATGACTTTAATTATAAAAATTTAGTAAATTGTAAACAATTCAAATCCATTGTCAACAAAAACAGCTTAAATTCTGCAGACTGCTTATGTTTTGTTTTTCATCAGTCACTTTCCCCGTATGTACACTCATGTGAATCAGAGAACAAAAGAAAACACATCAATTGACGGGTGCTTTGCCAAGGACATTTCAAAGTCTGAAGAATTCTACAGATTGTAATTGTTGACAAGAGACTAGGATATATGTAACTTCTACAAAGACATTCAAATATTCATTTAAAAGATTTCAGTAAAGATTTCTAAGACAGAGATATGCTGACAGATATAATTTCACAACATTTTGCCCGAGTCACTGGCTAACAATTACTGGCTAATAGAATGTAAAATAATTTGTGTATTATTACTCTTATTTTGTTTTTGTACATATACATATTTTTTCGTATTTTTTTCGTTTGAATTGTTGTACTTTTGTATTTAGTTTTGTTTAGTATTTATTATTATTAATTATTAATAAGACCATGTAATACATAATAAACTAGTGATAGTCCTTTCAAATCGAAAAATCAGGTCGGGTTGATTCATTGTATTTATTTATTTATTTTCACCACATACAGATAAAACGATGCTGCTTTCACTGTAATCTGGTTTGGGGAAAAATTACCGTCCGGCTGAACTCAACTGGGATTATTTTACCGTTCATATCCATCGTGAATATGCTGGGAGGAAGATGCAATTGGAACTACCTACCCTTTTTTTAATTTTTTTTTAATTTTTTATTATTAGGCAATTCTTTAACCAATTATTGGATATAAAATATATAACAGAAATCAAGTCAGGCCTAATCCATTAGGTTGAGCAAGGACGATCACCTTAATTAATATTTTGTTTACATGGTCTGTTATTTTGTTCACATTTTAGTATTAACCTTTTTCGGTAGTAAGTAAAATCCACTAAACAAAGCTAAACACACCATTCATATATGATTTAGACCCGTAGACTAGTTTGGACATAAGGGATGGGATGGCTTAAAGAGATTGTATACAACACTATTAGTAATATGTCTATAAATGCATCCATACTTTATAAGAATGAAGAGATATTTATACAATAAAATAAATGTGAAAGTTTCAGTTTATTCTCGTCGTTAACGAGAAAATAGCGAACATGTTATCAGATTTGTTTGCATGTATTCAAATGTAGAAAATGGATCCATTCTAAATTTGTAATACATTTCTCACGTTTTACAGAATCTCAGATTGAATAATTTCTCTAGATGTTTGGTACGAGCAAATAACTTCACATAAAGTAAGTTTTTAGATTATATTTTTGTAATCATGTAATCGGGTGTTATTTGCAAACGTGTACACTTACATTGCAGATTTTTTTTCCAATGGAACTCATTACACATTTGTCGCAATGATGTTTCAAAGTATATTTAGGTTTAACACCAGAGCAAGTGCAACATGTCTGGGAAGGCGGGGGGGGGGGTTCATTCTCAAATACAGATCCCCAGTCTACGGGCTAGTGTTTACGATACTAATATGATTACATTTACAAATATTGTGTCATTTTCAGTGCAGTGCATACATTTATAATTACAATTACATTCAGACAAACTTACACCAAATATATTTTTCTATATGACCAAACAAAAATGTGCACAACTTTTCCTGCGGCCAAGAAAAGCCACTACGGAATTTTATGAAAAACAAAAGGAATTCTTGTGTAATCGCTGAAAGGTCGAAGCCTTTTTCATGATTCCTAGCTTTGCAAACTTCATTAAGTGAACTAACAAGACAAATATCTCAAGTTCATTCAGTGTTATGTATTTCTGATGATATAATGTACCGTGACAGACATAGAATGCTTTCAATTCAGTCAAGATAACTTCATATTTAAACTTCTATCTTAATGTCCAAAGTGATGAGAACATTAGTTTTTTTTTTTAAATATACGTGTCCCAAATGATTCGCTATTTTACCGGCAAGTCCGGTACAGTTATATTTCCTATTTAGTAAGAAATGTATCAACCTTATTGTTAGTGACATTGTAAAACCACTGACATTGTAAAAAGCACTGTTAAACAGTGTATCGTAGGTGCCATTATTTTAAAGAGCAATATGAATCCAGCTGCATCATCAATGCATTCATTTAATTTCTCGTTATCCATATCCAATATTTATCAATTATATAGCGTTGACCAAGGCTGTTATCGTACGGTATCTCCATCCCGTACCGATTTCTGGCCAGAGAAATTCAGCATACACTGTGCATTTCATTTCCATATAAGTACATAACACACATACATTGTACAGGACACGTACATGTACATCTATCCAACGAGTGGTCATTGTCTGTATTTACATACATGTACATACAGTGTGTATACATATGACATAAAACGCAATAAAGGGGGCCACTTTGCATCCGTCACGTTAGCAGTTTTTCTAATGGTTGTTATTTATTTTGAAGTACCTGAAACCGACCAAAAAGTGTTTCAACATGTGAATGGACATGCAGGCTTATACTAGAACTAATTTGAGTTGATTTTTTTTTTTTTTTTTTTTTTTTTTTAATTTTTTACCCTCAAATTTCCATAAAAATTGGACGGAAAATGTTACCGCACTTTTCCGTCCATTTGTTGATAGAAATTTTAGGGTAATTAAAAAACTAATAGTAATAATCAACTCAAATTATCTTTGAGATAAGCATGCATGTCTATTCAAATGTTGAAATTCTTTGGTGGTTTCAGATATAAAAAAAAATTACAACCATTAGAAAAACTGCTAACGTGACGAAAGATGCCCCTTTGTGTTTATGTCATATGGTTCATGCACTGTGAGGCAAAGATTACGCGATCAAACCGTTTCGATGCGACTTTGGTCAAGGCTATCAAAATTATATATAATCTCAAAAGTTAAATTTTTCCGAAATGGTGAAACAGTTTGTGTAAGTTTTTTTTTAAATATTAAAAATAAATAAATAAACTGAACTAACTTTCAATATGAGGGTTTTCAAATTAAGACCCAAAATATTAAGTGTTTCCATTTATAATTATAAAAAGTAAAGGTGGGTACAAATGGATACCCTTTTCAGCTCCTGTAACTATTATTATTATTATTATTATTGTTGTAAAGCAAATAATTAGAATTAAAAAACACCTTTTGGCCTAAACACAAAATATAAGGCCTATAATAACATATGTTTTATTTATTTATAATTATTTATAAATAAATGGTAAAGGTATAGGCGTGATGTGTTTGGTGATTGCGGGTAGATGGGAAACACAGATATTTATGTTTTTGACCGCCAAATAAAACTACTATTTTATATTCTGTTTTTCCAGTATGTTTCCAGTAATGTTAATTGGTGTACTTACATGTCTGTTTCACGTATTTTCATGCTGGATGCTTTGAGAGGATTGTAGTTGTTATGCCAGTAACGCCACGCAATGCCTTTGCCACCCTGATTCTGCCCATCTGGGTAATAATGACCATTTAAGTGAGAACGGTAACAGCTCTTAAACCACCAGGCTCCTTCATAGGATTGTGCACAATTCGCCCCTGACGCATCATTGTCATTATCCTTTGTTGTGAAGTGCATTCCCTTGTGATACCCAAGAGAGTCACCAGCAGTGCTGCTCACATCGTAGTCGCCATAATTCAGTGTGTACTTCTCACCAGTGATTTGGAAATCCGTGTATTTCGCGAATGCCTTAATGTCACTCCAATCTGTGAGATCTATGCGGAGGTCCCATGTCCCGTGTGATTTATCAGATGTCAGACCCACCAAGTTATCATTCCCTAACCAATGCTCCCCGCTTAGACAACCGAAGCCAGACTTATACTCACTCCAGTCACGATAAAAGTCAAATTTGCCGTCCGCTCTGCGCTGAAGCACAATCCATCCGCCACCGTCAATGTCCATTTCACAATAGACTTTGAGACCATCGCTGAATCCGTCTGGGTAGATCTTGTAGACACTACTTGTGCGGTAACCTGCCTCCAATAGCCCTTTACAACTTCTGTAGCGATCAATCCCAGGCAATAAGAGAGGTGTATTTTCATTTTCATCGAAGTACACACTCTCTTGATCTTCAACGAATGATTCAGGATACTCAGCCCTTGTGGAGTTATTTAACTCACACAGTTTATTGCATTTGTAGAAGTTAAATGACTTACAGTTCTTATCCATGTTACAGTCTCGTCCGCACATGACGTAATAGGGTACAGTTTTCTTGGCATACGTAAAGTTTTTGAGTGCTCGGTTATCTGCGGGGAGATATTCGTTTGCAAGCCCACCACATTGACTTCCCAAACTTATCGCTTGTGATATCAGTGGTATTATAAACACGAACATCATTTTGAAATGGAGTACGCACATCAAGAGTACTTGCCGTCATCTTCAATGTATTGTTTGTATATGGGTGAAAACGTTTCAATGTAAATCCAATTAAATAAGTAGAACTATCAGTTTTTATTCAATCAAGTATTTCGGTATCATCGGTCGACCAACTGTTTGATTGAAACACGACTATACTGCACACGGCGCAATGTAGAAATGTCACACAGCTTCGACCGATGAGTGTTTATATTGAATGTTTGTGATCAAAGGATTGCATGCGTAAAAGCACTGATTGGTCAAAGTGAAGTCACTGCTGAATGGTGATTTACCATGTATCACCTGATTGGTTGACAGAAACTTGATTAGGCTCAGCTTTATCTGTTTTTTGGTTTCCTCAAAAAGATAAAATTATTCACTAATAGACAGTCCCAACCTGAATTGTTTTAATGTTTCGAAACAAAATACAAATTTTGCCTTTTATGAATTAATGCCTATATATATATGAATTTGTTTAAGCTTTAATAAAATGTTTGGATGAGTGATTTTTACTGAAATATTAATGAAATAAATTAAATATAGCCCTAGTCCTGGCCTCCCACTGCAGCTAACACAATTCAACAACAGTATCAGTCTATCACCTAATTTGCATATCCAATATTTTTGTATATTGAAACCGTCCCCTCACAGGGCGAGAGACCAGTGGGTACGAGGTATACATAAACTACAGGAACATCCTGGGGACGATGTTGTCGTTCATCATACTGAACACTATTCAGCCCAACTTTCACGTGACCAATTCAAAACTTGATAATTACTATGGCATTATTCGTTTTGTGTTTAGTTAAGTTTATTACTTGGTGACCCCCAAAATAGCAATTCTAATTTATTTCTCTTTAGAATGCCAGGAGTGTTCAATGATTGTAATGGTGTATTAGCTGAAGACAGTGTGAATCCAAGCTGTAGGGTAAATGAAAGGGGGAAACACGGTACAATCTGATAACTTGCACCCTGGCTACACCGATCTGCCAACTAATGCACGACATGAAGCCACGAATAAACGCACTAAATGTGCCTTTATCTGATGATATTTATTTATTTATTTATTTATTTTAATTTTAATTTTTTATTTTTGTTGCCAACCAGTGAAATACATGTATGCGGTTATTGGAACCAGACCACATTTCCCATATACAAAGTATGGTGGCTGAGAGAGACCTCACAAATCGGGCAAACGTTTATACCTCTAATGTGAAAAAGTCGTTTAACACATCACGGCAGAAATCCAATTGATCCTTGATCCAGCAATTAAAAATGCCGACGCGCAGGTCTGAGATGAGACTTTGTTAACCTGTTAAGCTTTTACCTCAAACAGTTCCACACAATAATTTCTGAGACTGATGTAACCTAAAGGATAGTTCTTTAGAAATGTATTCAAGCTTCTTTGACAATCATCATCTTTTGACTCTTAATATTTTACATCAAGCTTTATATAAAACTCTAATCAAACTTGTCTTCGTTTAAGATTACCAATAGTGTACAATAGCTTTCATGGGTAAATGAAAGGGTGAATACAACAAAGGAAGGGGTACACGGCAAGAAACGGTGGACGCCTAAATAATGAATAGTAAAATAACATGTATGATGATATAAAGGAACACGTCCCCTCCCCCATCAATGGTTTGAGACTCAAGGAAAAAGGGGGTACGCCTAAATAATGAATTGTAAAATAAACTGTATGATGATATAAAGTGACACGTCCCCCTCACCCCATCAATGGTTTGAGACTAAAGAAACGGGAGGGACGCCTAAATAATGAATGATAAAATAACATGTATTATGATATTAAGTGACACTTCCCACTCCCCCCCCCCCCGCCATCCACCAATGGTTTTGAGACTCAAGAAACGGGAGGGACGCCTAAATAATGAATGGTAAAATAACATGTATGATGATATAAAAGGAACACGTCCCCTCCCCGATATCCACCAGTGGTTTGAGATCAAGAAACAGGGGGACGCCTAAATAGTGAATAAAATAACATGTATGATGATATAAAAGACACGTCCCCTCCCCTCCCCCCCCCGCCATCCACCAATGGTTTGATCATCATAAAACAAAGGGAAATAGTAATCTAT
The DNA here is from genome assembly GCA_029582265.1 of Zoroaster sp. YZ-2022. Lineage (NCBI taxonomy): Eukaryota > Metazoa > Echinodermata > Asteroidea > Forcipulatida > Zoroasteridae > Zoroaster > Zoroaster sp. YZ-2022. The sequence continues at coordinate 82,221,059 of CM055816.1, forward strand.
TTGTCTTAGGAGAATTCAGGACGGTGCAGGCGGTACATACAAGAAGGAGCGTGTGGCACACCCAGATGTTCATTCTGAGGGTAAAGAATACTTTGGACACATTGTTTATTCTCCATTCAATTTTTGAAAATTTATATAGATATCTTCCAAATCTATATTCCTTTTGAATTAATCAAATTTTTTTAAAATTTTGGGTGAAAATTAATACCCCCTTACATAAAAACTTCAAAACAATATTTAAGGGTTACAAAATACGGTCCTAAATAAAGGGCGTTATGTATCAAAACGTTAAATATCATCATTTAATCCATTAAAACAAGTTTATATTATAAAACTATGAAATATGTACCTCACAAACAGAATTTAAAGAGAAAAATGTCCATTGCTTCATTGATGACTGCTCCGGTCGTTAGTTCTTTTGTTGAAATGATACGCACCATGATATACAACGGCTGTTTAATATAAGCCGTTTGGCTTAAAGATGGACTTCAACGGAATATATTACAGTGTTTTGATGCTGTTAGGCTTACAAGAAGTGTGTAATGATTACTTCTATATGATTAAAATTCAAATAAAGTAATTTCTTAATGTAAAACAAAATTCATTTTGATCAGCATTTCACTATCTAGAAAAGTCGTGTTTCATAAAAGCCCGAACTCATGAATAATTCATATCGTAGTTGTGACGTACAATCAAGGACTGGCATTCGCTGCTTATGCCCACATGTCATGAGTGTTCCCCAGCAAAGTGCATTAAAAAGCGACGTGTACGAAACGAACTCCCAGTCGTACTCACTTGCCTTCTCTCGATATTTGACGCTTTCAAAGTTGGAACAGAGCCTTGCTTCAAACGATATTTGGTATCCAAACCAAAACTTTTCTTTCACTTGACTGGAAGAATCTCTACAGTCGCCCGTAAAATGGGCTGAACAAATCAACGACCATTTTGTCAACGTGAAATCGCTTTCGTGTATTGTTCACGAACTTCACCCACTCCTTGGAAGCCGCCGGATTCCGCGAAATCGGAAAAACTAACCTCTGGATTCTTGGTGGCACTTCTTGTACATCCACCAACAGCACATGTGCTAGGCATTATGCCGTCTTACACAAAATCGTCAAACAGGGAAAAAATCATGTGTATCAAGCTTCGAGCAAGTAAAATCCCATTGCCAAACACAAAGACAAAACGGCTTCCTTTATTTATGCCCCAGATGGTACGTCACACTTACGCTGGTTTACGTGGCCGCTGGTATTTCACCGTTCATTTCGTATTGTATTTCTATGGGCCTTTGCTGGGGGAAACCATGAAAGCGCGCAGCCAACGGCGAAAAAAACCACTCGCTCGAAATCTAAGAAGGGGGCTATTTTTACAATCAATTAAACAAAATAACGAGAATAAAACCATCGTACTGATAATGAAATAATATCTAAACACAACATAAACAAGACTCAGGGAGACGATTTGGTGTACGAGCTCTCGTTGAATTCCATCTTTAATTATTTACTGCAGTGAAAAGCGGAACCGTTTTAGGCTACTTCCGTTATAGCCATCATTAAACAATCATATGGGTGGTTTACTGAACGAGGTTAAACTTGTTTTCAAATTAAACAGCGACAATCGTTTGAAAACTAACAATAAACCACCGTTTCAGTAGGGCTATCATATTTGTCGATAATAGATGTTTTGCAAGCGGAAAACATATGACGAATTTAATCCCTCCAGATATAGCAAATTGGTTTTCAATCCTGGCTCATGAACTCTCTGTATTCTCAATGCTTTCAATTGTATGTGACGTCTTAACATCTTGACCACCGAGCTTGTCCCGATGGCGATTGGCGCTAGAAATCCCATAGCGTATATTAATTAACTCTTACATCGGGTGATAATTTGATTTACCCTTACACTGACGTATGGATGAAGCACTTTTGCTCAGTGCTTTCAGTGCAGGAGGTCGTGGGTTCGAAATCCCGCCCCGTCGCCTTTGTCTTTTTCAAAGACACTTGTCACACGGCAGAAAGGGGCATGCTGTCATAAAGTGGGAAACGCATTTTACAAAGTCGTTAAATTACGCAAAAAAACCCTTGACCGCCCCTTTCGATCCACTAATGGTTTAAGACGCAATTGCAATCGCGTGTTGAATTTGAATTTCAACATTCATTTACTGAATTAAAAGTCAAAGTCCTGAACTTGAAATGTCTCATTAAGTGTTTCCACCCGCAGTCGGCTTGTAAAATAATATGTAGAGTATTCAGCTCTTACCGAGAAGAGACTATTGAGTTTATTATCTCACAAAATGACAATAAAACTACAAATATAATCATTTGTCAACCGTAGAGATATGAAATCAATAAATTTGAATTTTTTTTGACAGACCAATTTAGCGTTTTGGCAGTCGGCTTGTAAATAATATAGAGAGGTTTCAGTTCTTGATGACAGATCAATGTTATCTTTAACAGTCCAAACAGCACAGGGACCTTTATAAACAGAATGGACACTTGTCCTCTTTACCTGCCTCCTTTATCCGCTATAACTTCCCCTTTATATAGTTCCCTGATCTGCCAATGTACTTAATTATTTTTAATGAACATATTGATCACTTTAATTTAATCTTTTGAATTATATTTTATTTCTCTGGGCCATGTTTTGTGAACAGGTTACTGTGATAAAAGATCAGAAATAAATAAATAAATCCTGTGAAGCGGCAACCTGGGGATCACTAGAAGAGGATGCGATATTTGTTATGATACAATTTCACACAATTTTCAATAGAAACACAGAATATGTACATGTATAAATATGTATAAATACCTGTACATATTCTGTAATTCCATACAGGGCAATATCGAATGTCAAAGAGTACACTGGCAAAAGTATTCTTTAAAAATTTACATCAAAAAGTGATGGCAGCAGCATCCTTAGACACTTTGATGTAAAAAAATGAATAATTTTTTTTTAAGATAACGCTTAATTTGCTTTTATAGTTTACAAAAATCTGTAAAATAATTTTACATCCATATGTTTAAAATACAGGCAATTTGTTATTTGAAATCCAAGAAAAATTAAATTTTTACATTTAAAGTGTTGTGAAAATAAAGAACATCCTGTTTCTGTGAAATTTTCTCTGTAAAAATACAGCATGTTTTTACAGTGTAGTCTTGGCACAAGCGTCAATATCCTACTCTCTGCAATGCCACTGGTGGAGGTGCAAAGGGTTAATGCTATCAACATAATTATTCTATTAAAGACTAGTCTTGGTTCAAGTCTGGTTTGTTTTGTTCATATATAACATTCAGATTAGACTTAATTAAACCTGACTTGTAAACTTCGTCTGTATTGTTCAGAATAGACTCACTCCTGAAACTGACATATTTCGTTTACACGCGTCATCATTACATCATCAATATAGGCATGTGTTATTTACCAATACTAACAACGTCCGATCGCGACGAGACTTAAGTATGAAATACAGAATATTTGTAAAGGCTAATTCAGAAGTTACATAATTATTACTTCATAAGGTGCCAAATTACATATTTATAACATTTACTATAAAAAAAAAATCCTTACGTTTCACGTTTTGATGTGTTAATAGACATGTCATTTACATTCATACCTCTAAAAAATGTTGTCAAGAAAACTCAGAACAACTCTGAGGTCTGTTCAAAAACTTGTCTGGTTTTATGTGTTACCTTGTCCACAATAAAAGAAAAATAAACACCTTTATATTTATACAAATACACGTGCTTACACATGTGAGTATATTTGAGCGAGGCCTCCAGTGTTCTCATCCCGATGTTCGGACTGGCTCTTGCCGCGCTGGCAGGGTGAGAAAACGCTGGTGTTCAATTTGAAATAAAGAACTTTTTTTTAAAACTATAATATGCCAGCCATCAGCACCAGATCAAAATAAATTTGCCAGAAAAGCGTCTTTCTAATGACATGAGATCAACTTTTATTTTAACAATAAATTAATTAACATTTAATTTATTAATGCAAAAACATAATTAATTAAGAGGGATATCAAAATCAACAAATTTAATACATTTTCCACAGTGGAGAGTTTCACTGTAGCCAGTTTACGTGCACGTAAATGGCTTCTTGCTGGCAAAAGCCAGTGAGGTCTCCGGTGTTCGTCGGTGCCCAAACTCACGGATGCCGCGCTGGCGAGGCTGAGAAAACACTGGTGTTCAATTTGAAACGATATGCAACCATCAGTACTAGATCATCAGCAGAAAATGATTATTTAGATACATGTATTTCATGCCAACTTCGTAAAGAAATAAATTTACATTATTTGTTTCCATTCATATATTAAAGACAGATGCAACAAAATAATAAAGCTGTAAATTAACAAAATAAACAAAATAAACAATTAAACAAAACAAATTAAATAATGTTAACATGTAAGAAAATGAGGAAGCAAAGTTTTGTTCTCTTCCCAAATACAAACAAAACACAATTAACAGGAGATATATACAAGACAAAGACAAGTCAAGCAAAAACAGGAGTAAGACTGGATGTAGCTTTTGACTGGATGTAAAATCAGGTTATCTACATATAAGATTCTAAAATACTACTTTTAAGTTTTTTGCCAAAAGTTGTCGGGAAACAGCTTGTCTTAAGTCTGTACAAAAACCGACTCTGTAATAAACTATTTTTTGAGTGAGTTGTCCTACTAAAATTAACATAAATATTACCATTTGATGAACTACGAGTCTCATAGGAGTGAACAGAAGCAATTAATGTAAACCAAGATTGAAAACTAACAGGCAGTAAGTTATGAATATATTTCAACCTAAATTTCCCTAAATTAAGATAATAGATGTTTCTCCAGTTTTAAAAGTTTGAGATTTTCAAATAAAGGATTTTAATAAAAAATCACGGAACCCATAACCTTGTTTTACAATGCGAACTGCTCGTTTCTGTGAAACCTAACAAAATACAGTGGGTTTACCCCAAGTAAGAATTCATAATTAAAATCAGGTGTTAGAAGAACTGTTTTTAGGCAAAAGAGTTTCAATCGTGTCATAATAAAAACATTTTTAGAAATCTTACTAGACAATATATTAAACATTGATTTAATTTTGCCCTACACCGACGTGTATAGCACCACATACTCAGTGCTGTCAAGTGTCTGTAAAAAAAATCATAGGCGACTCGGGTGGAATCAGACCCACGACCTCATGATGACTATTGCAGACGTCTTAACATCTTTAATTGAAACATAAACTAAAGACTCAATTACTGAGGAAGTATTTATAATATGAATAACATTCTTTTGTTAAAGGGACAGTATCGTCACGATCAGGGCGAACTTTCAACAGTGCATTGAATCGGTGATCTGGTTTAAGATGAAAAAGTGACTGCAAATCACTGGCTCATTTATGCAGCAGCAATGATAATATGACTTTATTATGTGGTGTATTATTTTCAGTCACTGATGAGTTAATCTAAACTAGCATGCACTCCGATTCCATGCCCTGTTTGATCCTGATGATATTGTCTCTTTAATATGGGTATAATAGTGTCTTTTTAATGACAGGCCAATTAGTGTTTCATTACGTTTTTCCGCCCGCTGTTGGCTCGTATTATATGAGGTTTCAGCTCTTACTCTTTTGTTCGGTATTATTAATTGTTGTGTAGCTTAACGGTTATTAGCTCAAACAAAATGACAATAAAACTACCGAATGTTATATAAATCATTTGTCAACGAGAGATATGAAATCAACAAAATTTGTTTTTGATGACAAACTAATATTATCTTTAACAGTCCAAACAGTACAGACACCTTTATAATCAGGGATGGATCCAGGGTAGCTGAAATGAAAATGAGACATCGTACAGAAAAAAGGGGTGATACTGCCTAAAAGAGGTCCACATATATAAAGCATAGGGTAAATTTATTGCAAGGTGATGAATGGACACTTGTCCTCTTTGCCTGCCTCCTTTATCCGCTAATCTTCCCCCTGGTTCACCTGATCTGCCAATGATACTTAGTATTGGTTTCATGAAGCCATAAGCAAATGCATTTGTGCCTTTACGTGGTGTCTGATGAGGGGTAAGGTTTAAAAGTGACAGTGATTTCTAGAAACGACGAGAGGGATGGTATAAGTAGGACCCCTAACTAACCTAGTACCTTTCTACACGACTCTGGACCTATCCCGACTCCCCGGAACCCCTAGATGCCCAGACAGACATTCCCAGTGAAATATAAGGATTTTAATTTGTATATTTTCTCGTTGTTGTTAATGTTATTTGTTGTTGTTGTTGTTGTTGTTGTTGTTGTTGTTGTTGTTGTTGTTGTTGTTGTTGTTGTTGTTGGTGTTGTTGTTGTTGTTGTTGTTGTTATTGTTGTTGTTATTGTTGTTGTTGTTGTTGTTGTTGTTGTTGTTGTTGTTGTTGTTGTTGTTGTTGTTAATGTTGTTGTCAATTATTAAATATATTGTTAGTTTAAAGATAAGTTTAATTCAATTTTATTGTATTTGTCATTGAGTATTAGTATACAGTGCTTCATACGTCGATGTAAGGACACAAATCGAATCTGTTTTGTATTTGTGTTATACATTTTGTTATCATAGAGGGCCTGTTTTTGTTTGGTATTGTTGTGCTTGTAACGGTAATTATCTCAACAAACGACAATAAACTCCGAATATTATATCAATCATTTGTCAACGAAGATTTTAAATCAATAAATTCGAAGCAGCAGATGACAGGCCAATTTACTGTTTCATTACGTTTTTCCGCCCGCTGTCTGCTCGTATTATATGAGAGGTTTCAGCTCTTACTGAGAACAGACTATTGAATTTGAAACGGTTTTTGTTCTGTATTATTGTGCTTGTAACGGTAATTATCTCATAAAAATGACAATAAAACTACGAATATTAATATAAATCATTTGTCAACGAGAGATAGGAAATTATTAAATTTGAAGTTTTCATGACAGATTAATATTATCTTTAACAGTCAAACAGTAATAATAAGAAAGTGTAAGCAAACTGATCTAACTGAGAATCAACAACAATACAAAAGTGGAAATGCAATAAAGTAAAATAATAAAGAATTAAACAATCAGAAAGAAATTAAAATAATCAGTCACTATTCTAGGTTCGTAACATCCAATATAAATCGAGAAACAGAAGGAAAGTAACAATACAAATGAAATATCAATAAATATCAAAACAATTTTTCATGATTAGCAATTATTTAAGTACAACTATGTTACAACTGCATGGTCATTGGAACTCGATCAGACTTACTGACCCGGAAAGTCTACTTACATGTTTCAGAAAAAACATATAAAAATAAGAAAAATTACCAGGATCTCCAAGTTAACAATTAAGACTTAATTTTAGCTTTGAACTCTCATGAACTGTAAGAAAAGTCTTTCTGTAGTAAAATCTATTTCTTTTCTGTTGGGATAATGCATTTGTTGATGCATAACTCAAGCTCTATATGAAAGCTTCAGCAATAGTGAAAATACATTCAGGTTGTTTATTATGTGAAATAAATTTTCTCATGAACTTTAAATGTTTTCCTGCCTATACCGTAGTTATAAGTTAGGTTATGTGACAAAATTGATTATCTCAAAATGCAACTTGTGGGACATATTTTGGACAGTGTTGTTATTACATTGCATCATTATAAATTTGGTTCAGGTTTTGCGTGTTTTATGTGAGGTGAGAATCGATTCCAATCGATGGTATATTTTAGGACTTGAAAATAATCTTTGGATATTGAATAATATCAAACCACGTGAAATTAATAATCAGTAGCTCAACCTCGTCCTCATTGATGTGCGTTACAACTTTATTATACCCATACAATCATGTTACCAAAACATTTGCTTAAAACCCCTTACGTTTCACGTTTTTGATGTTAATGAACACTAATACCTCTAAAAATCTTTGTCAAAAAACTCAGAACAGCTCTGAGGTCTGTTCAAAGAAAAAACTTTTCTAGTTTTATGTGTTACCTTGTCCAAAAATAAACACCTTTATAATTATACAAATACGATGCATACACATGTGTTATTTGAGCGAGGCCTCAGTGTTCCCCGGGTCTATGGACTCTGGACCGGTTCTTGCCGCGCTGGCAGGTTAGAAAACGCTGGTGTTCAATTTGAAATAAAGAACATTTGTTAACTTGTATGCCAGCCATCAGCACAGATCAAAATAAATTTGCAGAAGCGTATTTAATGATGAGATCGCAATGTTTATTTCAACAAGAAAATTAATTAACATTTAATTTATTAATGCAAAACTAAATTATTAAGAGGGATATCAAAATCAACAAATTTAATACATTTTCCACAGAGTTTCACAGACCCAGTGTGCAAACGGCTTCGGGAAGCCAGGCAAGGTCTCAGGGTTCCTGTGCCCATACTGACGCTTGCCCGCTGGCAGGCTGAGAAAACACTGGTGTTCAATTTGAAACGATGTAACAATCAACCGGATCATCAGCAAAAATGATTATTTAAAACATTTATTTCATAACATCATTGAAATAATTTACATTATTTGTTAATTCATAACTATTAAGACAGATGCAACAAAACCCTATAAGCTGCAAATTAATTAACAGAAAATAAAACAAATAAACAACTAAACAAACAAATTAAACAACGTAAACATGTAAGGAAAATGAGAACAAAGCTTTTGTACTCTTTCAAAAAACAAAAAAAACACAACTAACAGGAGATATATACAAGACAAAGACAAGTCAAGCAAAAACAGAGTAAGACTGGATGTAGCTTTAGACTGGATGTTAAATCAGGTTATCTACATATAAGATTCTAAAATACTACTTTTTAAGTTTTTGGCCAAAAAGATGTCGGGAAACAGCTTGTCTTAAGTACTGTACAAAAAAGACTTGTAATAGGCTATTGTTTGAGTGAGTTGTCTTACTAAAATTAACATAAATATTACCATTTGATGAACTACAAGGTCTCATAGAGTGAACAGAAGCAATTAATGTAAACCAAGATTGAAAACTAACAGCCAGTAAGGTTATGAATATATTTCAACCTAAATTTCCCCAAATTAAGATAATAGATGTTTCTCAGTTTTAAATGTTTGAGATTTTCAAATAAAGGATTTTCAAAATAAAAAAATCACTGAACCCAACCTTGTTTACAATGCGAACTGCTCGTTTCTGTAAACCCTAACAAAATGCAGTGGTTTGACATTCAAATTGAAATAATAAGATTTTAATTTATTTATTTTCTCGTTGTTGTTGTTGTTGTTGTTGTTGTCTGTTGATTGTATATAGGTAGGTGGGGATGTTTGAGGATTGTCTTCCATGCCTTTTAGCAAACCAATCACAAACTAATTTGTATGAATGATTCAGCCGTCGAAAATTCGTCATTCGTCCTGGAGTTTTCTATCCAACCATCGACCGCTTCTCGATTATTGGCCCCCAGGCGTGGCCTTCGGCTTCTGGGCACGTGGCATTTATCTGTTCTAAACAAAATGACCGAATAAAAAACGCCCTGTTTGGGTAGAAACCACCTCATACTCAATGATATACCCGGCAGGTATTCAATAACATAAACAAGGTATATTTGGAAGACCGGGCGTGAAATGACGCCTGTGATGTATGCTAACCTTTAGTCAAGACTGCACGCGGCCACCTGGAACACCGTAACAAACTTATCATGCCCACGGTGATGAAGCCACGATCACCTTCACCTGCTGTCTGATCTGTTTGTGTTCATGGAATAATTCATATGAAAGTTAAAAAATAATAATAATAAAGTTGTTTTATGTTGTTGTTGTTTGTATGTTGTTAATATTGTTGTTGTTATTGTTGTTGTGTTGTTGTTGTTTGTTGTTGTTGTTGGTTATGGGTAGGTGTGAGAAATGTATGAGTAAGGATTGTCATCCATGACATGGACTTCTTAGTGAGTTCTAAATCTCCTGGGGAACTCTGTTTAAATAATTAAATTATTAAATATGTTTGTTAGTTTAAAGATAAGTTTAATTCAATTTTATTGTATTTGTCATTGGTATTTAGGGGAGGGAAACAAATCGAATCTGTTTTGTATTTGTGTTATAAATGTTGACTTATCATAGAGGGGCCTCTTTTTGTTGTTTGGTATTGACCTTGTTGTGCTTGTAATAGTAATAGTATTTCAAAACAAAGAACGACAATAAAAACTACCGAATATTATATCAATCATATATCCCAACTAGAGATATGAAATCAATAAATTCAGCCTATGATGACAGGAGCAATTTAGTTTTTCATTACACGTTTTTCCGCCGTTGTCAGCTCGTATTAACCATGAAGAGTTTCAGCTGTTACTGAGAACAGACAATTGAATTTTTAAGCGGTTTTTTTGTTCGGTGTTATTTGTACTTGTGAACGGTTGGATTATCTCACACCGAATGACAATAAAACTACCGAATGTTATATCAATTATTTGTCACCGAGAGATATGAAATTATTAAATTTGAAGTTTTGTGATGACAGACTAATATTATCTTAACGGTCCAAACAGTAATAAAAAAGTGTAAGCAAACTGATCTAACTGAGGAATCAGCAACAATAGTTGGTTATGAATAGTTTAGAAAGATAATTAATTCAATTTTATTGTATTTGTCATTGAGTTATTTAAGGAAAAATTGAAT